>JAODUH010035651.1:0-21636 GCA_027564835.1 Typhlichthys subterraneus
TCAGTTAGAGGCCTGGCCTTCTGATTGGACGGCTGGTAGTGTGTGGTGTCAGTTAGAGGCCTGGCCTTCTGATTGGACGGCTGGTAGTGTGTGGTGCCATTCAACCGTGCACTGAATCAAACCGTGACTTGTTAGCTGAAGCCCTCTATGTCTTCTGTACCCACCTCCTGAAGAAGGAGCTTCTTGCCTCCTACTAGAAGGGTTAATCTCTTTCCTCTGTGTATACAAGCTGTTAATATGAAGATAGAATGGTATGTTGACGTGTTATAAAGCTAGCTCTGGTGACATGGTCATCATGCTAGACTTCCTTACATTGTGTGTGCCCATTTGTGCATGTGTGTGTGTGTGTGTGTGTGTGTGTGTGTGTGTGCGTGCGTGTGCGTGTGTGCGCGTGTGTGTGTGTGTGTGCGTCCACCTGCATGAGTCTTGTGCAGGTGGCTCTTCAGCCTGGTGAAGTAAGCAGACTTGAAGGGGCAGAGCTTGCACCTGAAGGGCTTGTGGTGGGCGTGGTGCGACTGGACGTGTCTGTCTAGGCTGGGGCCACACACATACACACACACACACACACACACACACGCACACACGCCACAACAAATAGATTGTTTAATTTTATTAAAATAAAGAGAGAAGGAATATTGTCATAACTGTGTATTTAATTGAATGCACATCTATTGTTTAACTGAGTTGCCCTGGTGACATTGTGTTACTTTGTTTCCTTCTGATCACTATGACCAGCTGGTCGTCATAGTGATAGTGATACTGTACAGCTAGTGATGGACGGGGAGGAAGAACAACACCACCAATGGCAGGGCCTGCAGGCTAGCAGCATGCTAGCAGCACTCTAGCAGCATGCTAGCAGACGTCTGTGTGTTCCCAGCACATTCCCAGTGACTACAGAGCAAAGAAGTGAACTCATCTACCCACAAGCCCCTGGTGTAACAGGGTACCTGCGGGGTTGTGGTTGCCATGCCGTCCTCCCAGGTGGCATGGCAACACAGCGCTTTCTGGGTCAGGGCACAAAGTGTCGCGCAAGGGGATTACACCCGGGAAGCTCCCTGTAGCTCACTCTCTAGTCCCACTCGCTCTAACCCACTCTATCTATCCACCCTGCCTCTCTCTCTCTCTCTCTCTACAATCAAAACGTCTGTGTCGCTGTAACGCCGCTCTAACAGCCGGTCTCTAAGGAGGCAGAGAGAGAATGTGTGAACATATTGAGCATTCACAGGCACATTTGGAGAATAGCCGACACACGATGCCCAAGCCTGGTGCGGTGAGACACGCTGCATAGACTCAAGATGCCCAAGCCTTGTGCGGTGAGACACGCTGCACAGACTCAAGATGCCCAAGCCTGGAGAATACATTGATTTGTACCAAGTATCCTGCTTGTGCAACTTGTTTTTATTTTATTTGATCTTATCATCAACTTCGTAGCAGCAGAGCGTAACTTTTTGGAAGAAAGACCTGTCTTAATGGAAGAAATAATCGTTATGTGACTAACTGCTAAGTTACAACAGCTCCCCAAGCAGACGGAAGCAGCTGTATTATAGTTTCTCCAACAATGCGGTCCGCTCTCTGTAGCATGTATTAGTGTGTAAGAACAGCGTTCTGCTGTGGTTGCTGTTAGTGTGACCAGACTGACAGTTGGCTAAGGATCCACCCTAACTGATTGCATTTTACTACACGTAAGATAAAGTGGCTTTCAAGAGCTTACACAACAGGGGCCCTGAAAGTTCAAAGTTCACGCCAATTAATCGGTGGGGAGTGATAACATTAGCATGCTCGTGTCGTTTGAAATCATCAGTTTACGATGTCACATTTCCCGCCCTGACCACGTCATTTTGTTCGCTTGCGATCTCACCAGTTGTTCCTTGGAGTCAGCAGATGCTACATTTGGCCTTTAACTAATGCTGCTGAAGCCCACAGCTTGGACACAGCACTCACAGTCACTATGACAACAGCACTGGACACCTCCAACAGCTCTCTGCCTGGGGGAGCCCTAAGGCTGTGCTTCCCAGGGTGACCACTAGGGGAGCTCTAAGACTGTGCTTCCCAGGGTGACCACTAGGGGAGCTCTAAGGCTGTGCTTCCCATGGTGGCCACTAGGGGAGCTGCGTGACCTACTTGTGCCTGAAGGAGGAGGCGAAGTGGCAGTACTGGCAGCTGTACTTGTCCTGTCGGGAGAACAAGGCCATGGCGGAGTGGCTCCTCTCGTGGGAGCGGAGGCCCTGCATGGACATGAAGACGCGGTCGCACTGGGCGCAGGGGTGCCCCCCCCCCGCCCCGGGGGGCGGCCGCTGCTTCAGGGAGGCCCCGCCCCCCGCGCCAGATGACGACGCTGCCGCCGCCACAGTCGCCCTCGCCGCGGCAACCAGCGCCGCCGCTCTGCCGCCGCCGCCCGTTGGTGCTGCTTCCACAGTTTCCATGGCGACATCATCCTGCCCCTCGACCTCCCCGACCCTCGGGTCCACGGGGGACGCGGCGGGGGGCACCTCCGGCTCCTCCTCCTCTGGCTGCCCATTGGCCAGGCCCTGAGGGGGCGGGGCCAAAGCCACCTCGCTCACCTCCTGCTGCAGGGCGAGCAGAGAGACGGGTCACAGCGGCACTCTGGGAAATGTAGTCCTGCACACACAGTCAACCTCTCCTGGTCTAACAGCACGATGTTGTTATTGAACTAGTTAGGTTCAAGCAGAGCCATGGAAATAACAGAGTTACGCCAACTAATTTCCATGGCTCTGAGTACAAGGTGTGTCCTGCTCAGAATGAAGAATGCACGTTAACCATTGAAAGTGAAGACATTCATATATTATTATCAAAAGGAGCCGGGGTTGACTACTGCAGAAGTAGAGAAAAGCTAAATACAAATAAAACCAAAATAAGGACTAGGATTTGTTTGTGCATGCAAAATAAAAAAGTGCGACCACCCTTTCAGAGAATTATCTAGTCCAACACGATACAGATGGGAGACCAAAGACGTCGCCTGTTTACATAAGAGAAACAAGCAGACGTGATGATAAAAATGATATCAGCATTAACAGGGTGCCGAGGATCTCTAACACGGTTCGAGCACAAATGTATATTGTACGTGCACACGCGCACACACGCACACACACGCACACACGATGCACACACGATGCACAGACTAATCAAAGTTATTGTTTTCACAGTGTTGTCATATGGGGAGGTTTAACAGCTGCTGACCTTGACGTGACCCTCCTTGACCTCTCCGTACTGGACGTGCTTCCTCAGGTGGTTGCAGATTGCCCTGAGGGTGGGGTGCACCTCCATGCAGAAGTTACACCTGAAGCCCACCGGGGCCTTGGTCCCACTGGGGGGCTCCTGGCAGGGAGGGGGGAGAGGTGGTTGATGGAGGGACACCACTCAGATCACTCAACGCACTGAAGCAGAGCTGACCTTGTGTTGAAACCACATTCTGTCCTGTTCACCAGTAATCAAGCCCTTGTATGCTGCTCGTCTGCCATTTGTGTGTGTGTGTTATACTGCCTCTACTGGTGGTGTGTGGTACTGTCTCTACTGGTAGTGTGTTATACTGCCTCTACTGGTAGTGTGTTCTACTGCCTCTACTGGTAGTGTGTGGTAGTGTCTCTACTGGTAGTGTGTTCTACTGTCTCTACTGGTAGTGTGTGGTAGTGTCTCTACTGGTAGTGTGTTCTACTGTCTCTACTGGTAGTGTGATCTACTGTCTCTACTGGTAGTGTGTTATACTGCCTCTACTGGTAGTGTGATCTACTGTCTCTACTGGTAGTGTGTGGTAGTGTCTCTACTGGTAGTGTGTTCTACTGTCTCTACTGGTAGTGTGTGGTAGTGTCTCTACTGGTAGTGTGTTCTACTGTCTCTACTGGTAGTGTGATCTACTGTCTCTATGGTAGTGTGTTCTACTGTCTCTACTGGTAGTGTGTTCTACTGTCTCTACTGGTAGTGTGTTCTATTGTCTCTACTGGTAGTGTGTTCTACTGTCTCTACTGGTAGTGTGATCTACTGTCTCTATGGTAGTGTGTTCTATTGTCTCTACTGGTAATGTGTGTTCTACTGTCTCTACTGGTAGTGTGTTCTACTGTCTCTACTGGTAGTGTGTTCTATTGTCTCTACTGGTGGTGTGTTCTACTGTCTCTACTGGTGGTGTGTGGTAGTGTCTCTACTGGTGGTGTGCTACTGAACACGTTGGCTTTCCTAAATCACCCCCGTGTACACACGGCACCAAAACGTCAAGCTGTGCCGTGACATTAGCTTCCTACCTTCTCAGACTTGGCCTCTGGTGCGTCTGTGGCCTTCTGCTTGTTGAGCAGCTGCCTCCTCCTCTCCTGCCTCATGGCCTTCTTCTGGAACTCCTCGTTGTGGTCGAGCAGGTGCCTGGCCAGGACGTGCAGGGCCAGAAACTTCAGCTCGCAGTGCGAGCACTGGTACAGCTCCACGCCGGCTTCCCCAGAGCACGGCCCCGCCACCACAAAGTCCCTCTTCAGGTCGGTGCTGTGGTGGTCGTTGTAGTGCATGGACAGCAGCTCCATGTTGCTGAAGGACAACCGGAAGCACTTCTGACACTTGAACGGCAGCCACTCGTCCTCCTTGCTAGGCTCGGGCTGCTGCCGCACATCCGCCGCCACGTCCTTATCGCCCGCGGCGACATGCTCCGGTTCTTTGGCGTAGATGACTGTGAAGTAGCGACCGAGCTTGCTGGCATGCTGCTTCTTGGGGAAGACGCCCGGGTGGCGTTTGATGTAGTGCGACACGATGCTCTTCCGGCTGAAGGCCTGGAAGGAGCAGAGGGAGCACTTCCTGTTTTCCACGGCTTGGCGCAGGTCCTCCGACATCTCCGAACAGCCGCCTTCTGAGGGCGGGGGCGCCGCCACCTTGGGGGGCTTGTTGGTCAGGGTCTTGGAGGCGGCCAGGCAGTGGGTGTAGTAGGCGTCGATGTCGTGCCTCTTCTGGTAGTGCGCCGCCAGGCCCTTGCGTATGGGGTTGGTGTAGGAGCACAGGGCACACTTGAAGACGTTGTTCTTCCCCTCGGGCTGAGCGCGCACGTTGTTATGCTTGATGCGGTAGTGGCGGGCGATGCCCTTCCTCGTGGAGCAGAAGTACTTGCACAGCTGACACTTGAAGACGGCGTGCTTCTCGGTCTTGTTGACGGGAAACTGTGCCAGGGCGAGGTCGAAGTCGCTGACCTCCTGCACCTCCGGCGCGCCCGGCACACCGGTGCCGGCGGTGAATTCAGCAACATGCTCTACATCTCTGCTGGCAGAGAAATTGGCGGGAGAGAACATGTCGGTGGCTGGCTGGTTGTGATATTTCTCATAGTGGATCTTGAGCTTCTCCATGGTCCCGTGCGTGTACGGGCACATTTTGCATCGGTACGCCCCGTAGCCCTGTCGCTGTGTCTTGCTCTTGTCCTCGCTATCGTTGGCGTCGGCAATCTGCTCGATGTCGTCGGCGAAGTCCTCCGCGGTCACCTTCACCAGCGGGTGTCGTTTCTGATAGTGGGTCAAGACCCCGTGGATGCGGGAGTTCACATACGGGCAATGGCGACACTTGTACACAGAGCTGGGGTTGATGTCGGCCTCCTGGGCGAAGTCGGCGGCTTTCACCTTCATGCCCGGATGCTTCTTCCCGTAGTGCGTCAGGAGGCCGTGCAGGCTGTTGTACTCCGACAGGCACACGGTGCACTGGTACGGGTTGTTGGAGATGGAGAGCCGCGGGTGGGCAGAGTGGTGGTCAACTTCGTGCGGCGGCGTGGCGATGACCAAGGCCCCTTCGTCTTCCGACTGGCAGCCGAAGGACGCATGGTCCTTGGCCGCCGCCTGGCGGGCCTTCTCGGGCGTCCTGCTCCCCTTGATGATGTCCAACAGGACGGACTCGTCGCCCCTGATGGCCCACGGGTGCACGGCCTGGTAGTGGCTGGTGATGTCCCAGATGGTGCAGGCCTCGAAGGCACAGTCCCGGCACCGGTAGTGCTTGGCGTCGGCGCCCTGCTGCGTGGTCTCCGGCCCCGCCCACAGCTTGCTGGCCATGTAGGTGTAGTCCACGTTGTGCTCGGGGTGCCGCCGCTGGTAGTGCAGCAGCAGCCCCTGGGGCTCGGCGTGCGAGTAGATGCACCACTCGCAGTGGTAGCCCGCCTCCAGCACGGCGTCCTGGTAGGCCCAGTGCAGGATGGTCATGGCCGTGGCCTTCACCGTCGGGTGCTCCTTCTTCAGGTGCTTCTTCAGGGCGTAGACGTACGGGGACGTGTACGAGCAGTGTCTGCACTTCAGCGAGCGCAGCGCGGAGGAGGAGGAGGAGCCTTCGGGAGCACCAGAGGTGCTGGCGGGGGCGGCCGCCGCGGAGGACGAGCCACCGCCCGACTGCACCATCTGGGCGCGCTCGCGCTGGCTCCGCACCACCGCGGTGTGCCGCCGCACGAGGTCGGCGTTGGCTTTGGTGTCGCGGTGCTTCTTCTGGTAGTGGATGAGCACGCCCTTGACGGTGCGGTTGCCGTAGTCGCAGTGCTGACAGAAGAACAGCATCTCGGGCTCCCCTTTGTCCCCGCCGCTGGATTTCGGCGTGGAGTTGCTCGGCCCGTCGTGTCCGTTGTTGTGAAACTGCTTCAGGAATTGTTTGGGGGCGGCGATCTGTAACTCCGCCATGAGCTTCATCAGTCCAGGGGTGGGGGCGCCGTGCTTGATGTATTTGGCCGTCACCTTCACTTCCGGGTGTCTCTTCTGGTAGTGAACCAGCACACCCACGACAGATCTGTTGCTGTACACACAGTGTTTGCAGTAGTAGATGTCCTCTGAACCAAACCCTGCCACCGCGGCGGCGACCAGCGACTTCGGCATCGCGGCCGGGCTGCCGCCGAAGGAAGAATTGGCCGCAGGTTTGGATTTATCCGCCGACACCACCTTCATGGTTTTCTGTATGCGGAAATAAGAGGCCTTTTGCTCGGGGTGCTTCTTCTGATAGTGCACAAGCACAGAGTGCATGTTGGGGCTGGAGAAGGAGCACACGTCACAGTCATACACCACAACATTGCCGGCCACGGCATCCTTCTGTGCCTCGGCCTCCGCGCTGGCGTCAGGGGTCCTGGAGGTGGCTTTGGGCATGGGGCTGGATGAGGAGCGGGGACTGGAGGTGGTGGAGTTGAAGCCCTTGGGACCAGAGTTCAGGATCTCCCGCAGTGTCTGAGACTCGCCAGTGTTGTGGGACTGCTCCACCACGTAGCTGGAGAAGATCATGGCGTTGTTTATCTTCACCGTGGGATGCATTCTCTGGTAGTGTGGCATCAGGCTCCTGACGTTGGGGCTGGTGTAGGAACAGAAGCGGCACATGTACACCAGGTTGGGCTGGTTGAAGTTGAGAACGTTGCTGGCCTCGGGATGGTGGTCCATGTAGTGTTGGTGCAGGTCGTTGTAATTGGAGTATTCGATGTAGCACTCCAGGCAGCGGAAGACAGCGCTCTGATCCTCTGGGTCCAGGATGTACTTGAAGCTGAACTTGATGTAGGGGTGCATTCTCTGGTAATGGGTGCTGACACTACGGGCGGACTTGTTGTGGTAATCGCAGTGTTTACAGTAGAAACGCGCTGTACCTGGTTCTTCCGCATACTCTGCGTTCTCCTGGAAAGTGTCCCTGCTGTCTTGATTGCACTGGTCTTGGAGCTCATTGGGATCGGTGGAGATGTTCTCACTATCGTCGGAGAGAGTCAGCGAGATGGGAATGTTCCTGGGCTTTGACTTGGGATTGCTTTTCCTTTTTCCTACCCTACCTGTCTCGCGAGAGGCAGCAGACTCTTTGACACCCAGTTGTGGTGTGTTGTAAGTGAAGAGACGATTCTGGCTGTTATGGTTGCTGCCCTCCTTACCAGCGAGCAAGAGGCTTTCTCCACCTTCCTCATCTTCCATTTCCTCCAGATTTATGATCATGTCCTGTTGGCTTTGGCTAATTTTACTCTGAAGGTTGCTGGCAATTTCATCAATCCTAGTTCTCTTCTTTACTGAAGACAAATCCAAGGGCAAGTCATTGATGGACTTCCTGGCTCTCTTCCCTGTCACCAAAGGCTTTTTTGTCGTGAGACCTAGAATGGAAGTCTGGCTTTTCTGCAAGAGGATCGGCGAAGCGTCGCGCGCCATGTCCAGCTGCTCTGCCGAGGCCTCCAGGTCGTCGCAGTAGGAGTGTTTGTGCTGCTGGTGGACCCGCAGGCCCTTCAGCGTGGTGGTGGTGAAGCTGCACAGCGAGCAGCGGTGGGGGTTCTGCTGACCTGTGGCCGCAGCAGCAGACCTCCTTCCATTGACCTTGGAGCTCGCGGTCCCCCGTTCCCCATTGACAGAGTGGCGGGCCTCGTCCTGGGGGTCGGGGCTGTCGCTGGTGAGGTCCATGGTGTCCACGTCCGAGGAGGCGTGACTCTGCTTGTGCGTGCCCAGTTTCAGAGGGCTGGTGCAAATGAACGGGCACTCGTCACATTTGTAGACAGTGGCCTTGCCAGAGAGGTGGATGTTCTCGATGTGTCGGGAGATGCTTCGCCTGTGCACGGTGAGGAAGGAGCAGAACGGGCACTGGAAGCGATTCATGTACTTCCTGAAGGAGACCCCTTTGGTCTCCAGCACCTTGTTGTCCTCATCGTTTAGGAGCTGGTTAGCGTCAGCGGACAGCGTCCCCGTGTAGTTGGGGTCGTCGATGTCACCCAACTCTTCATCTGCGTCTTCCAGGCTGCTCCTGGAGTCGTCTTCGTCTTCTTCCTCATCTTCTTCTTCTTCATGGACATCAGAAACGTCAGAAGCAGTGAACCTCTTAGACACGATGGAGGAGCCCGTGCTGTTCGGCGTTATTGCTTTGAGCTGCGTAAGCTGAAAAGAGGGGTCTCCTGGAGCGTCCTGCTCACCTGCAGGGGACCTGGGGGAGCTTCTGGGAGAGACGGGAGAGTCTGGTTTGGAAGCTCCGGCGCTCACTCCACCGTCCAGCTCACCGAGGCCAGAAATTATCTTCACCTTGTCGCTGTGCTGCTGCACCACGTGGTCGGTCCAGGCATCCTTCCGGTTGGTCTCGTATTCACACCATTCGCAGGCAAAGGTTCCTCTAGGATAACCGCCTGTTTCCTCGCCAGCCTCGGCACGTTGGGGAAGCTCTTCTGCGTCTTCTAATGGAGCTTTGTTATGGTACATTGCTTGATGCTTTACCATCCTGGCTTTCCGTGGAGACTTGTATGTGCACAACTGGCAGGAATACACTTTTGAGTTGTCTTTGTGCACTATGACGGCGTAGCTGGGGTGTTTTGACATCTGGGAGGATTCACTGGCATCGGAATCGTCTTCGTCCGCACTGTGGACTTTCTTCATGTGGTTCTTTAAGAAGGATTTGGACCTGAAGTAGCGAACACAGAACTTGCACTGGTAAAATGGGAGGAGCGATTCGGTTGCCTGTTTTTCTGAAGTTTGTTTGGAGATGTTGGTGGTGCTAGGGCCTACAAGAAAATTGAGCATACATGTTAAGAGTTCATTGGGAGTTCTTGGGTTACCAGTTGTTACTCGTATTAACCAACTGCTAAAATCGCGAAGATATTATTTGACTACAACTAAATACATTTGTGTATCAGAAACAAAATAATACCAGTTAACTCAAACTACTAATATGAACTTAAATATAGTTGCCTTACTCATTCCAGTTTTAGAAGGTGTGTTATCCTGGTCACCCTTGCCGTTAGATTCTTCTCCTCCTTCTTCATCATCTTCATCATCATCCTCCTCCTTCAGAGACCCCTCCTCCTCCTCCTCCTCTGCGTCCGCAGGCTGCAGGAAGGCGGTGTGGACCTCCTGGATGTGGCTCTTCAGCTCGTCGTAGGAGTCCGCGCGGAAGTCGCAGCCGTCGCACTGCAGCAGCTCCATGCTGAGGGAGGAGAGGCAGCTCCTCCAGGGGGTCCTGGGGGGCCTGGGCTCGGCCAGGGTGGGGAGGAAAAGCACAGTCAGGCTAAAATCTCCCAGTGATCGAGACCGTGACACCTTCTGCAATGCTGAGAAAAGAACTGCTAACTTGATTGAACTTTAAACACCCTGGCTCTCTAGGACACTGGAAATATGTTCTTTACATTTACAGCATTTGGCAAACACTTTTATCCAAAGCAACTTACATGTAGTACATTTGGGGGTAGGGGGTTAGGGGGTAGGGGGTTAGGCATCTTGCTTACATGAAGGTCAATACCAGGGTTCGAACCCACAACCTTCCGGCTGGGAGCCCAACACCCAGACCAGTCGACCATCCTGTCCCAATAATGATGGATGTTGTGATCATGTCTACTACCACGACAATGTATAATAACATCATCCAACAAAGTTCCTAGTGTCCTGAATAATAAAGTGCGTAATACTTAAGTGCCAAGTACAAAAGAGCAGATGTTCTCACTACACCTGGTCAACGGACAATGACCAGGTGTAGTCATTGTCCCTTAGGGATCCTACAACGGTTATGCCTTGTTAAAATATGACCTGTGAGCAGATAACGATGAGTTGACGTGAGGCCTTAACTAGTCCCCAGTATTTCTTAACAGCTCCAATTCTTAACTGATAGACTAAAAAACAGCTGTTCCAACATCTGAGTCTGGAACAACAAGTGTATGTAAACCAAAGTAAATTTAATAAAGGATTACAGAAAAAACAAAAACAATGTCCATACTTTGTGGAGCTTAAACTATTGGGATAACTTTGAATTAAAATGCTCATGATAGTCATTACATACTACACATTTTATGTTTTTCCTAACTGCATCTTTGAGGAGGGTACAAGGGTATTTATTTGAATTATCCTCTGATTATATTTAAAGGCCAAGGGTGATTTAGGGTTAAATCTGGAACATTTAATTAAATTAACTTGTAGCTATAAACAGGAAATGTGCTGTCTTTTAAAAAAATTGTTCATGTAGTTTCATAAAACTACACATGAAAGCCAATAAAATAATAATAATAATAATAAAAATAAACATTTCAACGAACTTAATTCATGTTAGTAAAAAGTGCTCCTTTAAATATGATTTCATAAACCAGAAGAAATAATATGAGCTGTTGTCACGGAAAATACAAATATAAATCCTACAGATTACTTTCATCATTCAATATACATTAAATTCCTCTCAATTGTTTTGTTGTCCAATAATTATATTAATAATATAAAAGGAAATTTGATAACAAAGGACAGAAGAGTCCAGATAACAACACACACAAAGGGAATGCGATGTCATTCTCTGCTCAGGACGCAAATATTTCACTCTTTAAATATTGTATACAGGCCCTTTAAAGAAATGAGATGTGATGCAAGGTTGCATCTACATCTACAATATACTTGGATGTCAGTAAAGCAGCCATTAATCACCAACATTAACAGCTGACAGGAGTCACAAGCAGGACAAACACTGAACTGACAAAGAACTGCAGATATTTCCATTGGTCATGTGACCAAGAATACCCTTGCTTTGTGTTTTTGCACTGAATCAGCCAAGCAACAATAGGGACTGTGGAGATTACAGAATGATTTGTCCCATGTTATTATGTAGGGAACAGCAACAGCTGGAGATATTAAAGGCGCTCCTGTCATGATCCATCAAGCTCTCTCTCTTCCAAGACCGGATGGATCAACTCAGAGAGGAGGGCCTGGCGATCTAGGAGTCACTCACAGGTCACAGATGTGTGAACCTTGCTGCAGCATTTTAATCATCTGAATTAACCACCAAACACGGCTCCACACAGCTCCACACTTTCCAGGCAGCAAAAAGTACGCTAGGCACACCACCGCTTAAAGTCAGCAATTATAAGATAACAAATCAAATAATGTGACTATATTTTCCATCACAAATAAAGTGGTGTAGAGCAGCAGTTTTCAAACTGTGGGTTGGGACCCACAGGTGGGTCACTGAGTGGGAGTGAGTGGGTTGCAAAAATTGCAAGCGGCCATTGAATGAATGAAGAATCTCAATGAAAGGTCCACGGGTCCACGCTAACCACATGGGCAGACTTCTCCTCTAGCTATGACACTCTGTAGTCACACACATTGCCTGGTGGACCTTTAAAACCTTTTTTCTCCATGAGCAAGGCAGGGAACCCCACCAGCAGACAAACAGCCCTGACAGAACACTACCAGACAGAACACCATCAGGCAGACTAGAATCCTCTAGTGCCCCCTAGTGCCTGGCCATGGATGTCAAGGGAACCCTTTTAGAAGATAAAAGGTGAGCATGTGGAGGGAAGGAGGTCTGGACAGAAAAGGCTTCTCTCCCTCTCTTTCCCTCTCCCTCTCTCCAAGACCATGTTCCGTAGCAGACCACCACCTGTCTGTACAGTGTCAAGCTAAAGAGAGACAGTGAGAGAACCGCCTCTGAGCTGAGCTTCAAGGGCGGCCATTTTAGGAGCCGAGCTCTACAGCCAAGCGCACAACATGGACCCACAGATCTGATCCTCTTCCTCGCAGGCAGGCAGTTGGTCAAGCAGGCTAGCAGGCAGGCAGACAGGTAAACAGACAGACAGAAAGCTATCTGGCAGATGTACCTCTCTGTGGGTCGCCTGCCCACACAGCTCAGCAGAACCCAGGCCAGCTGTCTGCCAGCCGAGCCCAGCCCAGAGCAGCCCAGAGCAGCCCAGAGCTCCCTGAGGGACGCCGTCGGCCTGGAGAAGCAACCTCCCTCCCCCTGGGAAACACAGACAGGTCGTGTGCAGAGAACCTTCTCAGAGCCAGAGCAGGAACACCTCAGACAGCAGCTGCATATTCACACACTCCCTCCCCTCTCTCCCTCCTTAGCGTTGCTCAGAATACATCTGCCCCCCCCCCCCCACCCCCACCCCCACCGTGTGCTGCTGAAGGGGGGCTTAGCCTGAGGCCTGCTCCTGAAGGACAAGAAGGAGGGGGGTGTGTGGGCCCTGCCAGGCAGGCCTTGGCTTGGGGGAGGCTGCAACGTCTCCGCTTGGTTCCCCCGGATGACGGCCCCGCCCTCTGAGGGAGGGCCACCGACAGGCTGGTTATCGGCACCACAAAACCCCCCTCAGGCGAGCTCAGGTACTGCAGCAGCAGCCACAGACTGTTGGTCTGGAGAGGTCAATCACTGACAGTGGCAGCGTGGCTCCACCGTGGAGCTCTGTGGAGAGGAGGTGACGTGTCGGGTGCAGCCAAGGAGGAGGGGGAGATGGAAGTCACCTTAAGATGTGTTCAGAGGAGACGTGGCCAGCTGAAGAACGAGGCCAGAGAGAGGGGGAGGGTGGGGGGGGCCTTGTGCTATCTGTGGAAGGTCAGAGCGGTTGCATCACAGGACAGGGGAGGTGGAGGTGGGCCTACACAGCAGAGCAAGGAAACAAGATGGCTGCTTCTGCACTTCCTCAATGCCAGTAACGACCAGTAGACCAAAAGCACGTTCAGATGGGTAGAACAACACACTGCACCCAGGCAGTCAGACCTGTTGCTCACAGTGAAATATTATACATGTTCTGAACTCTGTGGGGGGTTCCCATGAGTCATTTCCTCATAGCTCCTGACACAGTTCCTCCACTGACATGACTACTATTCATAATGTGTGCCATGACTCCTCATCATCACTATTCTTCATCATCATTATCCCAACAGTAAAGACACCTTGTGGTTTATGATATTCATGTTTGTCACTGTAAGGACGCTACACTGTGCCTAGCCAATCACATCTGAAATACAGTAAGAGCAAACTTCACTTATGAGCGGATGTTTGCGTGAGGAAATCTGTTCAAAGAGCTGTTAATGAATATTAGAGGAAGTCAGGAGCAGCCAGACAGGCACAGTGACATGTCTACATCCCCAGACAGACTAATATCTACTGCCTGAAATGCATTGTGTCCATGCAGAGCTACAGGGCGCTGGCCTACAAGTGTGAATGCAGACCAACGTGTTTGTAATGAGCTGATGTTTGTGTGTGATCACAGTAGCCTAGATAAACCTGCTGGCCTCTGACCGCTGGGTGCCAATCTGCATGTTGCACCCGTGTGCACCACCACAGTTGTTCAGACGTAGCAGCATCCCTAAACAACTGCTGCCATAACTTAAAGGCGGGGTCGGTCATTCTAACGCTTGCTAAACAATATTCCTCCTCAGCGCCGCCGCACACGTTGAAATGCACTGTGAAGCAAAGCGCAGCACTCTGGTGGTACTACGGCTTTGTTGTGCTCATGCAGAGCCAGGGCTGTTTAGAAGTACCGTATTGTATATTCGGCACAGAGAATAATGTATTATTTTACAATTAGCTTGCAATAGCTGACTATACTTTTAATGCTTCTACCATGCACTGACAATGCCATACACATTACTGCTCGTGCAAGGGGCTGTCTGCAGTTTATAGAGATTTATAGACACAGTGTCATTTAGCATTGGAGGATGCAACAAGAAAGAGATCTTCAGATCATTATTTCACATGGGCTCTGTTTAACAATCATTGATTAATCATGGTCCCAGACTAACAACTTTTTCCCCCACTGGAAATATTAACTTCAATTTGAATTTAGTTTTAGAACTTAATCCATATCTGTGAAAGTGGCCCAATAGGTTTTAGCATTAGAGTGATGATAACGGTGTAGCCACTAGATGGCTGATGTCAACAGGAAGCGAGCTCCAGGCTGGTGATAAAGATCAGACCCTTAGATCCTCTTTTAGGGTCTTCAGTCAATGTGCGCCACACATCACACAGTGTCAAGAACTGAAATAGGCTTCAGCTAGGGGGCGTGTTCACGCCAAAGCAGGAAAGGCTGCGATGGAGATTTGTGTCTGTAGCTGCTGCAAACAGACACAACAACACTGTAGTCAGACAAACAGACACAACACTGTAGTCAGACAAACAGACACAGACAACACTGTAGTCAGACGCACATCTTCAACCTGAGATTATACACATAAAGATAAAGACAATTGGATTTATCCGTGTTAAAAAAGCTTGGTAGTGAAACATCAAACATCAAAGAGCATATGTCTTGTCTAGAGATGTCCCTAGAGATGTCACCACCTCTGAGTAATGTCACCACCCCACCAGTGATGTGAGGGAAGCCCTCACTCTGAAACCAATGATGTCATTTCACGCAGCTAGTGGAGGAAACAATCAGGCAAGAGCAGAAAAGAAACAGGAAAAGTAATCAACCTCCAAGTTAGCAGCATATCATAACACCATGACCAACATTTATGATTTATTATTCCTTATCTGCCAAGACTAGGTCATACTAGCTCAGCTCCTCGATGAATCAGTCTTGTGCCTCAAACCGGACCACTGCATGGAGGAAATAACCCTACATATCTCAAAACATCTCGGTTCCATGTGCCTGTGGGCCTAAAATCAGACTCCTGCCTCTTACCTGGATAAGCAAAAGGCAGCTACAGCTAACTGCTGTTGGCTTTTTCATTAGATAAAATGACAAATGTGCAAATCATTCTCAGAAAGTCTCAGAACTTCAAGGAACATCTTAAGAGGTATTTTTCACAGAGAGACACTTTGTTTGGCCTGTGTCAGTCAGCTAGATCTCAGCAGGTCCTGGCACGACGACGCATTATATCGTCGTTGTGAATAAACACACAATTCTCCTTTCAGCTGACCATTCGGCACATGGTAGCAGATTCCCCCAAAACAGTGCGGTATCTGTAGCTACTCTTTTGCCCATCTGCCCTGACCAGAGCTCCTTCCACGCTGACAAGACACACAACAATGCAGCTACATTTTTTCCGGCATCTTCTTGAGCGTTCCCACTTGACATCATGCTGCCAAACTGTTTCGGGACACCGGCAGACGAACGTGTTGGCCACTGGCCAGCGCACCAGTGGAGAACCTGCACAACATCACGCTGTCGTGGCCCATGACCCCTCGGCAGGTTCCATGACATCTTCCTGGCAGGGTAATCTATCTCAGAGTCTCACGTTTCATGGGTTCTGGTTGGTCGTCTGTTACGGTGAGCCCAGAGACTGCTCTACCACGTTTCTCAATGTGCAGAGGAACAAGGAAATGGAGTGGGGGTGCACATTCAGTATGTCGCATCGCAAAATAAACATTAAATAATGCTTCAGCTGAATTGACAGAATTGTACACGATTGGTCAAAAACCATGGTTACAGCTGCAAAGGTTGAAAAACATTTCCACTGTTAAATGTACCATGGAGTTGTGTTTTCTATTTCCTTATTTTTGATCAGTTCAGTGCTTCACCATTGCTTACTGCACCCTTAAGACCTCGGGGCAATACCAGCCAGCCAGCGAACGTCTGTATTCACTGTAAGCAGATACACACCTACCCTCCCCCCCCCCCACCCCTTCCCAGCCAACAACACAGTGCAGCACTCCAATGTCACCTTGAACTGTCGTGAGACCTGAGGTCTCCACCAGAGGAGCTGCTCATGCACCTATGCTAATGCTCTGGTGTGGTCAGGTCTAGCTAGGCTAATGAGTGAAGCCAACGCTCTGGTGGGGTCAGGGCTAGCTAGGCTAATAAGTGAAGCTAACGCTCTGGTGGGGTCCGGGCTAGCTAGGCTAATGAGTGAAGCTAACACTCTGGTGGGGTCAGGGCTAGCTAGGCTAATGAGTGAAGCTAACGCTCTGGTGGGGCTCTGATCTTCTACTGCTGCTCTACACCGACGCTGCCCCACAGCCCTGGTGAACCGGCCCCGTGTTGTGAGGCTACTGTGTTGTGTGTTGTGAGGCTACTGTGGCCTGTGTTGTGTGTTGTGTGTTGTGTGTTGTGAGGCTACTGTGTTGTGTGTTGTGTGTTGTGAGGCTATGGTGTTGTGTGTTGTGAGGCTACTGTGTTGTGTGTTGTGAGGCTACACTCTCCGGGGCATGCTTCACCAAGGAAGGGGGGTTCATGTCATACATCTGGGCTGCTCCATTTATGTCCCGGCGCCTCCCTTAATGATGAGGCGCACACGCGAGGCGCTGCTCATTTGCGGAGGTCCGAACGCACACAGATGGGACATCGATCCCACCTGGCCGATCGATACGGCACGCCTGTTCAGGGCAGAGGCGCGGAATCAATAGTGTTCAGTGGAAACGCTTTGTCATGAAGTTCATCAGATTGAGGTGCTGGGCTGAATCCTACAGCAGCAGGGCAGAAGATGGCGTGGTGAACCCTGGAGGCACGCCATGCTAACCCAAACCTGGCCAGAGCAGAGCTCCGCGCTGCGCACACACACGTCAGCAGTAATCAGCATGCCAGATTACAATCGTTCCTTAACCTGAACTAGTGCTGCCATGAGCCGATATGATACAAGAACAAGGCCGGACAGCCTCATATTGTGTTAAGCAGACTGAACCTCTGTCAAAGAGATGGAGGGGCATAAAATGAGTATATCATAACATGTGTAATTAGTCCTAAGCCAACCCCTATCAAACATCTACCGAGCAAGCCTGCCGGCTCACATTTGACAACCAATCTGTTTCAGGAAGCATATGGCGTCCGAATGTAGGTCAAGCTTCAGCCAGGACCTGCCATGTTTCCAACGCTCCACCACCACGCCCCCACAGAGCAACACAGAGCACAAAAAAAAATTTGTCTGGAAACCGAGCTATGAAAACCCTCCTAACGTGATAACCTTGCCGTTCCTGGGGGGGCATGTCCATCTCCTGACACCCCAGGAGACTGACAGTGAGCAGAATTAATATTGTGCCTTGGCGTTTGTTCATAGCGGCTGGGGTGCAGCTCAGTAATCCCAGATCTGATTTCCTGGTCGGAGAGGATTGGTGGAGGCAGGTGCAGCAGATACTGCTGTCCAGAGCTTCTCTGTGAGCCTCTGAAACATGACCTTCACTGATGTCACCAGGCGTGGGAGGGGCGGGCGTAGTTAGACCAGCAGAACCAGTTCACCAGACGGTCTGGAGCTACCAAGCGTCACATCCTAATGACAATGTCCCAAACAGGCTCACCATCGTTCCTGTGTTACAGTGGTACAGACAGTATTAGTCCACTTAGAAAATAATAAGCCTGGACCAGAGGGAGAGTCTGACCTTTGAACCTCCTTAGAAATATTCTGCTGACACACACACAGAGATACAGAGAGAGAGAGAGAGAGAGAGAGAGAGAGAGAGAGAGAGAGAGAGAGAGAGAGAGAGAGGGGGGGGGGGAGATAGAAAGACAGAAGGAGAGAGAGAAATACAGAGAGAGGGAGAGAGAGAGAGAGAGAGAGAGAGAGATACAGAGATAGACACACACACACACTCACAGAGGTAATGGTTAAATACTGAAGGAGGTGGTTTATGGTCTGCTGTGTCTATGTACGTCTGGCTGCCTCACTTCAAGGTCAGGGCGTCTGTGTCTCCATGGTTACCTAATATCACCCAGTCTGTCATGCAGGCTTGTCAACAAGCTGTGTCCTCCTCCTTCAAACACACATCTCCACAGGTCAGAGGTCAGCAGAGAGAGCCACCGAGTCTACCACCATGTGATGTTGGTCTCCCTGCTCACCTTCAGCTCCATGGACCTCCTCAGACTAATATGTGTTATTGATCAAGTGACCGTCCAAGCCTAGACGTGCCCTGAGCAGAGGGTGACAACATGTGGTCAGCTGAATCAGCTGCCAGTGGTGACGGCCAGATAAGGAGCTCCCTTACAGGTACCAAAGCGTCTACGCTAATCTTCATCTGAGCAGCACATGCTTCTGAACAACTGCAGGGTGCAGATGAATGCAAACCAAGGAAATCAAGCTTTTCAGGGTGGACGACGACAGGCCCGGCACAGCTACACTGGAAGACTAGCCTATTGCTCAACCTGTTTTAGCAGAGTCACCTCACTTGGCATGCTCTCTCTCTCTCTCTCTCTCTCTCTCTCTCTCTCTCTCTGTCAGAATTATCTTCTGCATCAGAGCAGAGGCAGGGCCAGCCCTCCACACTATGTGGCCAAGGAAACGCGCACACACACACACACTCTCTCTCTCACAAAGACGAGACTGTGTGGCATGGCCGTCCACCATTTTCTTTTGCTCAAGGTCTCCCTCTCACCACCCCAGTCTGTCTCTCTCTCTCTGCTGCTTCTGCCTGGCTGCACAGATGGAAGTGTTTACCTTTAAGAGCAGACCTGGGCCAGGCGGAGCTTCCCCATTGGCTGCCAGCAGGAAAGCAGAAGTGAGACGTGTGTCTTGTTCTCAGGGGGAAGATGGCTACCATCTCTTCTGGTCTGTCAGCCCACAGCAAGACAAACATCTGAGAGCCTCGGAGAACGGTATGGAGCTGCTGTGAGTCACGCAGGCTACAGACCTCATCTGCCCAGTTCCAGAGATGATATGGACATTAAAAATAAGTCACGCCAGTCTGTATCTCACAAATTCTTCAGAGATGTTATGTAGATCCCAAAGACCACTCAAATATATAGAAATCAGTCTGATGAAAGAATAAAGAATAAGTATGCAATAGTTCATGAGGAGTTTGGTTTGCTCCATATCTTAATAAAAAAAAAACACACAATTTAGATACTGTATTTTATTTCAAAAGACAAAAAGAATACCAAAATAAAGCTAATTATTACAATCCTGCAAATCTAACTTATATATTTATATGCATATTTTAATATAATGCACTATCCTACGTGAGCATAGCCTACTGTATCTTTAATACGTGTCTATCTTCCAGATGGAAATGTGACCATGGACAAACTAAATGGCCTTTAACAGACAAGAGAAGAATGTCCAAGGACAGATCTTGGAGAGAAACCAGGACGTGTTTTTCCACAAGGACAATTACTCCAGGAAACCATAGATTCCGTGGAGCCATGTCATCCATCTCTCCCAGGGAACAATTTCCTGCAGGAGGTCAATGTGTCGTTGCCTCATGTAAAGTCCGCATTAGCACATACTTCTGTTTGCAATAGGCCCATCTCAAAGGTGCCTGCTAGGGGTCCTCTGTGAGACACGTCTGAGGGGACTGTCATCATATTCCCCTTTCATGTAGATGTTGAACAAGTGGAATAAATGAACGTGTGTGTCCACATGAAGATGTGCACGCACACACACACACACACGGCTCTCTGGTACATGGCAGTCTGTGGAAAACTGCCAGACAATGCTGCATTGCTGACTTCCTTGCTGGCCTGAAATGGCAGTTACTACGGTTACAAGGAGTGGCTGGGGTTTCAGACTGACCAAGAGAGAGGAGGGATGAACTAAACCATCTATTACTCTCTCTAATGGCAAAACAAGATAAGCGGAAAGGAAAAGAGAAAAACTTTAACTTGATGGGACTGCAGCCAGGTGAGATGGTCACCTCCAGGGGCCTGGGCCAGCCAGGTCCTTCACAAAGGAAAGAAGAGAGACCCATCAATAATGACTTACCACAGAGACCTCCTTTCCAAGCCCGTAAATATTTAATGCTTGGACAGCTCTGGTGCTAGCCGCTCCCTCCGACAAGACCTCTGCTGTTCCCGCTCAATGAAGGCCTTGTTCCTTGCTAGCTAGCCAGAGCTAGCTAGCTAGCCAGATAGCGCCGCTCTGCCCAAGGATCGGGGGGCTTCGAGGAAGAACTCTGGCTTTTTCCACCACGGACGAGGGACAGCTTCGAGGCTGTTGGTTCGCTGGGGGTGTTGGTTCACCCCCCCCCCCCCCCCCCCGAGAGCGGTGACCACTTTATTTTGTGGCAGCAGTGACAGGGGTGCCCACACACACACCTCCTGGGCCGTGAGCACGTGCCTGTCCGCCAGGCGTCCGGTGGGCGTGAACATGCTCCAGAGGGCCCTACAACGGGCTGCCCAGGGCAGCACAGGCCTGGACGGGGCTGAAAGGCATCAAGTGTAATTCACCAGGAGGAACCAGTTTAGCTGTGGTGTAGCCGTGGCAACTGATAAGAGAAACAGGAGCTCTACTTCCTCCTTTTGGGTCACGTTGTTTCTGACAGTAGAAGCTACAGCGTCCTGTAAGCGTGTGAGGAATGACACGCTTATGTACTAAGCCATCATGGGCCCGCGTAAGCTTAACCAATGGCAATATCTTTTTTTAATCTTAATCTTATCTTTAAAAAAAAAACTTAAGTAGGCTACACGCTCATCTGGTTAATATAGTACGATGTTTTATAATCTGCATGGGAAATTTGCCTACATTAAGTTATGACCTCCACAGACATTGCCGTAGCGCAACCTAGTTTGATTGATCCATCCGCTTACAGAAATCACAAGCCTCTGATTGGCTAACGTACCGTAGTAGCCGAGCACTCCGCTGGAGCCGGACTCTGGAGTGGGATCAGTAGCATGTCTGCAATGGTAGGTTCACTAGCTAAGAAAGTTAAAGTAGTAAATGTTCGTGCATTTCAGCCCTCCTGGACACAATAATGGGGGTTTGTGTTACAGAAGGTCCGTACTGTGTGTACTTTATGTCTTGAAATGTTTGCCGAACACAGAGTGTTAAACGCCATTTTGAGACTAAGCGTGAGAAAGCATTCAAGGATGGGGCAGAGAAGTAACCTGACATGCCAGATGGATTGTTGTTCACAACAATATTGAAGCTATTGATGCGATTGCAAAAAATGTTGCATCAGAAAATACATTGCAATCATTTAGCTAAAATGGGTACTGTAATCTGTAATCACACAGGATTAAAACATATACGTCCATTAATCTTCTCCCGCTTATCCGGAGTCAGGTCGCAGGGGCAGCAGCTCCAGCAAACCTCCCTTTCCCGAGCCACATTAGCAAACTCTGACTGGGGGATCCAGAGA
>JAODUH010035662.1:0-21636 GCA_027564835.1 Typhlichthys subterraneus
GAGAGAGAGAGAGAGAGAGAGAGAGAGAGAGAGAGAGAGAGAGAGAGAGAGAGAGAGAGAGAGAACCAATGGGGTAGGTGAATGAAGGACGTGATGATGATGGGAGATAGCAACAACATGCCAGTCAGCCGCCTGCCCCTCCACCCACTCCTGTGTCCGTCCATTCCTTCTCTCATCCATCACACCATCTTTAATATTCCTCCACAAGCCCATCCTCCCACACGGGCTATTCCCTACACCCCCACTGCTCTCTTTATCTCCCTCTCTCTCCCCCTCCCCATCTCTCTCATTCCCTCTCTCTCCCTCCCTCTCTCTTCCCCTCTCTATCCCTCCCTTTCGCTCTCTCTCTCCCCCTTTCTCTCTATCCCTCTTTATCTCATTCCTCTCTCTCTCTCTCTCTCTCTCTCTCTCTCTCTCTCTCATTCCCTCTCACACAAATGTCATCTCCTAAATGTTTTTTTGGGTCAGGCTAAAATGCCAATCTACGTTAGCAGAAAAAGGAAACTTGATCTTAATCTAAATGTTGAGGTTTTGTTCTTATTCACTCAGATGGTAAAAAGCTAGAGTAAAAGTAGATTTGACATACTATAGTTCAATGGGAGATACTTCTATTAATATTTGGTCATACGGAGGAGTGCTGTGCTTATGTACAGGAGGGGAACTGGTCTTTTGAGAGCAGTTTGTTTAGAATAGAACCGCTGTGGTATCTCATGAGTGTTTTTTTAAACAACATTTGGTAACTTACATGGTGTCACTCATAGACCTTCCTTGTAACTGATTGATGTAGGAAATAAAGGTGTGTAAAAACTCTCATTCCCTCTCTCTCTCTTTCTTTCTCTAGCATTTCCCCACTCTCTATCTCTCTCTGTGTCTCATTCCATCTCTCTCTCTCTCTCTCCATCACTTATCTCTGTCAGCTGCCCGGCTCCTGAGGGCATCTCTTTTTCACCCCCATCTCGTCTCTGATAGTCTCTCTCTCTGCTTTACCGCTGCTGTAACCTATATTTCGTCAGGCTCATCATTTCGTTTTGCTTTCAGACGCGGGAGGTGTGTTAGCCTGAAGCTGTATACCCTGAGGGGCATCACCAGCTCACGCAAGCCAGGACGGTCTCTCCTTCGGTCCAGCGAGGACATTTGTGCGAAGCAGGAGGAACGGGTGTAGCCCAAAATACACGTGGTGAATGTGTTCTGGCCACGCTCCATTGGGAAGTGTCAACAGTTATGTTTCCTCCAACTGGACAAGGAACTCTGGTTCATTATGAAACTATTGGACAGCCTTTGAACAATCCGTGTTGCTATAACTGTTTTGGTCACCTCATCTAGCTCTACCACTATTTTGAAAACCGTTTGACTTCAACGTCATCTCACTAACCCACGCCGATTGGTCCGTCAGCACGATAGTGTGATCAGGGTTTTCCAGACAGTGGCTGTTATTCAATTCCAAGAACGCTGGGTACGTACTTGTGTTCATGAGAGGTACATTCTTGCCAAGTGTCCTCATGAGAATGGTCTTGCAATACAGGACAGATCTAGATTGATCTAGATTATAGTGTGTAAATGGGGTTTCCAGACTATGATCTCAGAGAAAACTAACTGATCTGAGAGCAATAGTCTAGCTAGAGAAAGAAAGGGGGTTTTGTTGCCGAGTGCAACGTCCTCTTGTCCTGTATTCATGTGTCTGTCCCGCTGACACCCCCCTCGTGTCCCGGGAGGAGCCAGTTAGTGGGGAAGACCGTTATGATGGACGGGAGGCAGGGAAGAGCCGCTCAGACCCTGGTACATTAGTGATATGGTGTCTTGTGGATAACACAGCCTCAGAGGCCCACTCACATCTGTAATATGGAAAATGGACAGACCAACGCGAAAGCTGGAGTGGAGTTTGCCTGGTGGAAGTTGTAATGAGAAGATAGTGGACCGATCGCAGTGGGAATACAAGTGTCAGACGACTGTGTCGTACCACGGGGATGGCATGACTGGTGGTTTTCATAATGGGAACACATTAAGCTTATAGAGGAGCGTTGTCATAGGAACAGAGCATGAGGTAGCTGGACCATAACAGGTCCAAAACAAAACCGTACAGAGTGTCGAACAGGAGCGGGATGCCCACAAACCTGGAAACTTTAAATGTGACGTTAACATTAAATATGGATGTAAACAGGCCATTCTGGAAGGAGCTGGGCCCGGTACAAAAATAGAAAAAACAAAAAGCAAACACCTAATTATGTTCTCTATTCCAACATCTAGACAGCTGACTAAATGAGATGTGTGTACTGGAAGAGTTTGAACGATGCAATGAGACAAATAGACTGATAAACAAATAACAAAAAGGACATTGTCCAGGCAGAAAAATCTTCTGGAAGTATTTTTTTTGCTACAAAGTGGAACTGCGTATGTGGAATCATCAAGGGTGAAAGGACATTTTACACATCACAGACCCATCAAGACCAGCTTCTCTTTATGCTTCCACTTCCAAATGGAGCTAATTACACGTTTCACATCCAGATAAGATTCATTAAACACTGCTAAAGAACTGGGCTGACTGGCCTCTCTATGGCTTGCCCCTGACCCGACGGGGGAAATATACGTTCCGTAATGCTGCTTCGTACAGAGCCCCTCATCGCAAATGTTACATGTACACCTTGTTGTGTTTGCTAAATACATCCTGTGGCAGACACTCCGTAGAGGCATGGTGGTATACGGCAACAGTGCATGAAAATAGCATCTCTCGGTAAAAGCGGGGGCAGTGAAAGACGTCTACTGTCCTTCAGTTATGTGAGTGTGGGCGAGTGTGTACATGTGGGAATGAGAACTACTGAGGAACACTACTGTGTTTCTGTCTGCGTTTGTGTGTAGAAACCTTCTAAATGTCTGAGGGCATCTATAAGGTGTCGCTCTGTCGAGTGTGAGTGTGTGCGCGCGTGTGCGTGCGTGTGTGTGTTGGCTTGATTATTCTCCCTAACCAGTGACGGAGCTGGACCTGGGTCGCCGTGGTAACGGGGCGGAGAAGGGAGGGGAGGCAACAAGGAAGGTGAAAGAAATCAGAAGAATAAACGACGGCAAACGACGGCATGCTGGGATAGGAAGGAGTGTTTGTCTGCACACCTGCTGCAATGTGTGGTGAGTACACCCACACACACACACACACAGTGTACAGTATATCCCCTGTGTGTGTGTGTGTGTGTGTGTGTGTGCGTTATACTTCCTTCGATAGAAGGCAACAGGGTCAGAGGTCAGAAGTTTGAAAGGTCAGAGGTCATCCCCCTTAGCTGTGGGTCACATTATCTAATTGACTTAACGTGATTTGTAAGTCCATTGGGTCAACTGAAACATACTTCAATATATTTTTAGCCTTTTAGTCCATCCAGTTCATTAACAAAATGAATAGCCTTATAATTTTAGCCTTTTAGTCTATCCAGTTCATTCACAAAATGAATAGCCTTATAATTTTAGCCTTTTAGTCCATCCAGTTAATTCACAAAATGAATAGCCTTATAATTTTAACTGTGAGATGCGTACCCATTTAAGATACAATGTTAATGTTCTCTATTTAAATACATTGATGTGTATTGTTGGGGCTGGGAGCGGGGGGCATGGTAAGGGGCTGGAGGTGGGGGCATGGTAAGGGGCGGGGCTGGGAGCAGGGGGTATGGTAAGGGGCGGGGCTGAGGGCTGGGGTATGGTAAGCATTGCAACTCAGGTTGTAGAGCGTCGTAACCGGTTTCACCCTTCCTGTAAAAATTATGTGACATAAAGTAGTAGAACTGGTCCACTATAGAGCAGATGAAACAAAAAGGAAGCACCCACAATGGCCCGCACATATGTCAGCAATAGTACACACACACACACACACACACACACACACACACAAAGGCTGTGTGCAAGAGGTGACAGACTTTCTAGCCGCTGGCTTCCAATTGGAGGAGTGAGGTCCAGCCGAGAATCAAAATGTATGTTTTAATTATAAACTTGGTGACTAACTATTGTTTATAAAATGCCTTAACCAGGGTAAAATGATGATTTAGCCTTCTGCAGCATATATGTTTGTTAGTGTGGCTACATGTCTTGTGGAGTGATAATAGACTGACTACAGCATCTGTGTGGTGTTGTAGCAACTGTGACAGAATGTGCTCTCATTGATTTGACTGTCACTGCTGAATCTATAACATATATGACTCCGATCAATTATTTTCCCTGTTCACGGCATATTCTTTCCTAGAGCACATTTCATACTATATAATTTGATTAACCATCCATCATAAATACAGTCATTTGTTGGCCTTGCAGGGTGTGACAGGTTGACTAGGGGGATGTTTGATTTTGAGTTAAACTGACAAGTTACAGAAAAATATGCTTTCAATATTGTTGCCTCTTTGCTGATGCCAAGCTATCTTTGAAACCCTTTAACACTAAGACAGTAAATGGGTTTCACAGTAAAATGAGCAGAGTGGATACAATGAGTTATGTTGCATTCAACTAAGTAGAGGAATGTACAGTATGCAAATATGCCCCCATTTTTCATGAGTAGAAGTGAAAGACCTAGATTAAGTGTGGTATATCAAGATGATGCTGACAAAACAGCGAGATACTGTAATTACACGGGTGCCTTGGCCTAAAATGTGCAGTCTTATCTTGAGAAATTACATTCTAGAGGACATCCCTGCAGTCAGAATGCCAATTACATGTGGCATTGTGCTGTGTGGTAAAACTGCACATTTTAGAGTGGCTTTTTATTGTGACTGGTCCCATGACAGACATGAGTGAAAATGAAGGTGAAATCACACACTGCACACTGGGGATACACTGTTTGGATGTGCACTAGGCATGCAAGTCCCTTGGAGATTACTTTTGTAGAGAAATGTGTTATAGCGACAGACCCACAACTTATTACTAATTCATGTTAGCCTGCCAATAGTCCCTCCATAGGGATATATTCAAATAAATGCACATATTTCCACTTATTGTGACTAGCTCAGTCCGGTACTGTATTATATCTTATGCTAATTCACAACGTACACAAATGTTGGCTAATGCTCCATAATATCCCTAGCAATATATATATATATAATTACAGCTATATGTTATAAAGACGATTAGGGAAACATTTTTTACTGATAATAACAACTCGATCAAATATCATTGATGATTATATTTGATTGTCATACATACAGGACAGATTAAATATGAGGGAATGTGTTACCATGTTAAGGCTATGATCAATATTCAAAATCTGCAAGAAAAACAAATGATTATGCCATAGATTTTGAATCATCTGATCAGACTCCATTTTGTGAAAAGGTTTTAATTTTAAACTGTGACTCATTATGAACTGTTGTAATGTTACTTTCAGGCGACATCATAATACATAGAAGTTGATTGCTTCTTAATGAATTTGTTAGCCCCTGGTGGGCAAGGTCTGACTGTATGCTCCAAGGTCAAGCCTCTTATACTGTTTAGTATGCTGTAGTCAGGGGAGTCCAAACTACGGCCCGGGGGCCATTTGCGTCCCACGTCAGATTTTACTTTACCAAAAACTTTGTGTTGGCTCGTGAGTAATGTGTTTTGATTTAAACGATTTGAGTCGCACTTCTCGATTTTTATGACCCTTCAAAAATATGAGGGAGTTAAAATCCTTTAAAAAAGTTTTTTACCTCATCTTGGGTGGATTTTTTTACATACCATTAATACTGATTCTAAAATAGAATATCGATAAGGAGTTATTTCAAGAGAATATATTTTGATAGCCGTAATTGTAATTTTTGTATTTAATATTTTGCAGCATGCACTAAAAAATTTGGTCTATTTTTTTTTTTTAACCTTGTCCTTTTAATCATTGAGAGCCAGAAAAGTTTGGACAGCCTGTAGATCTATGCTTGAAGCAGCTGTGTTTTGTGGTGCAATATACACCCCAACCCCGTTCAAAAACGTGTAATCGGTTTTCTTCCAAGTGCTTCATATTATTGTATTATTATTAAAATCCATATAGGCTATATGCAAACGTTAACAAGGCAGATATATTTTAAATGGGCTGATGAAGCGTTCATTGCTCATTGCTAAATAGGAACATAACCGTAAAGTTGTAAACACCGCTCACAACAATGTGTGTGGCGGTGTTGCGGCGGGATATTGTTTTGATTTGAGCTCGAAGTTAGCAAGTGTTCTCGAGAATAACTAACCCTGCCTTTAAATGGTGAAGAATGAATGCTGAGACCACGCAAAAATAAATGTAGTCAGAAGTGGGTCAGAGAATTCACTGACTTTCAGCTTTTCAAACCTTGAATATTTAACAGAACGCTGGGAAAGGTTCAGAGTGAGCGAGTGTGCGTATGTGCTCTAATATATTCTACCTAACTTGTGCTCTTCCCTCTCCCATCCTCATCTGCCACCCTGCCATCCACCTCTCTCCTCTCTCCCATTTGCCCACAATCTGCTCAACATCGCCCACTTTCTGCACTGGTCAGGCGCCACGCCCTATCGTGGTGGGGTCCTGTGATGGTAACCATGCTCCCCACCGGTCGCTATGTCTGCAGTGCTCACGCCAGAGAGGACCGCCCAGCGAACGACCGCGAAGAACGCATCCTAGCGGTGCTCGGCATCATCGGGACCATCCTCAACCTGTTGGTGGTCATATTTGTCTACATCTACACCTCCGTCACATGAACACTGCTCAAGGACTGCTTTATTCACGCCTGGCTACAGAGTCTGCTTCTCTGTCTACTGACGTGGATATATATAGACACACTGTAAGATCTAAGGGTTTTAGTTACACCTATACCTTCTCACACCTAAAGACTGCTTTGTCTCAGTATAAGAAAGACTATTTTTTGCTTGAACACTAGGAGATAAAAAAGAAAAACAGCTTCTGCGTTTAGTTTAGTTTGTTTTTTCACCTTCACGGTTTGCATTTATCACCTGCACCCACCCTCACACAGTGGTTCATGTTGAGGCTAACACTGCTGAACTGTTGGTGGCGCAGAAGCTTCAGAAACAACAAAGGGATTAACATCCTTGTTCTCCTTCAGATTGGGTTTCACCCGTCACAAGACTATAGGACCTATTTAAACGGTTAGCATCAACGTGACTTTTTACTTTTAGAAACTCTTTCTGCTGGGCTATTATCACTGCCGAATGTCCAACTTTTGACTGAGAATTGATTGAGAATTGAAGACGTGTTGAGATTTGAGACTTTATTATACTGTGGGTGGTGTATTTGATCACATAGAAAGTGTGGAATATAGATTTTGAATATAAAAGCCTAAATCATAACAGTATTGACAAGGGGAAAATATTTGTTTATAATCTTCTAAGCCATCCACAAAGGACGTTAATATCCACAGCTGAGCAACCAAATTTCAAATAGAATTGTTGGAATCATAACAAAGAAACGGCACAAAAGGTAAAAGAAATAGCTGTATTTGTGGTGTAGGAACATTCTCGAATTAAACTCTATGACCAGATGTGATCTTCTTATCACGCTTTTTTAAGCTATATTGGACATGGACCTGCCGTGTCCGTACCCGAGCACACCCGAGGAGAGGTTCCTGGCTGTGCTAGGAATAATAGGCATCATCCTCAATCTTCTACTGCTGGTCTTTGTCTACATATACACTTCTATCTGATGACCTCACCACACGGTGTTCATGCGGTAGGAAGCTAACTGAGCTAAACCACCGTCGTTGTCGATTATGTTGTCGGCTCTGTTTCATTGCTGCTTAAAGGTAAAGCTTCTGCAAACGCCAAACCAGCAAGTAAATAATAATAATAATAATAGAGCTAAAAAACATGACAAACACACCTGGATCACAACTGTATTTTATGGAAGATATTTATCAAAATACACCTGTGTTTCTGGTAAAACATAAATAAATAAATAAATAAATAAATAAATATTATGCTAGACTAACTAGACACCTGATTTCTGGCTATGCTATTGAAATTAATAGATTACATTATATTAATATTATATTGCACTGGTTGTCTGCCTAATATTTGAACATTGCTTTTTATCTGTAATGAACATGCAGTCAGTATAAGGTGAAAACGACACTTTTACATTTCTGAACTTCTATAATAACTTGTTAATATGAGACTGAATATTTAGCATTTTTGTACCAACCCTTTTACACATGTATTTGTTTGAGATGTTTACTTAAAGGTATAGTAAGTAATGTAAGATTGTATACTTTATGTAAAATTCACCAAATATCTTCTCCCAGTCCGCTATTTTGCCGTTCTCTGTGTGTGCTGAAAACATAATCTGGCAACAATGTCCTAGCCTTCGCAACGCATTTCCAATGTATAGGGCGGAACGTCTGGGAGAGCAACCTATGGCATTGAAGGGAGAGGTGTGGCCAAACTGAAACGCTGGCATGTAATGTGTGCAATGAAACATTGATTAGTAGCAATGTAACACATGCTCAATAACGGCGACATAAAAAAAGGCTGAAGGAACCGATCACAGCCTTCAAGGAAAAACCTTCTGGCATGGAATAGCCAGTCCAGAGAAAACAGTGGACCACTGGGAACAGTGTATAGCAAATATTTACATAATGTGCATCAAATGAAGAAAGAAGGCTCGGTACACTTGATGGTGTTGGAGGAATGGCAGGCCTGAGGTATTGCTTTCTTTTCAAAGCCACCAAGCTAACACCATAGTACTAAATCGACACGGTCCACTATTAAGTACAAACAAAATCAAGCATTATTTGGTGTACAACTACATATTTGTATGCTGCCTAAACATACTGCCAAAGTCACGTTAGCGTACACTGACCTGACCTAATCCATGTCTTCAGGTGAAATGCATAATGCTCTCTGGGAAACAGATGTTTTTTTAGAGCCAGCAACACTGCCATGACCTTACATGTGTGAGATGTGGTTCAGTTTTAGGATTAATAGTGGGATTTGTTTATATAATTGTTTTACATTGTTTACTTATTTTGTATTTTTTGTACTTGGTTTGTTGTATAGTCACATAGTTTGATTCCTCTTTGAGATACATTTGTAAGTGTTTCCATAGCCACAGCCCAGTTCTATTTTAAGCATGCTGATTTGATATATGTTACTGGTGTAATAATTCCAAATTCATGCTGACAAATCAGAATACAAAATGTTGATGCTGCCTACATGTTACACGTACTCGACTCGTTATTCCACTGGACCGATAAAAAGACCACATTTAACCCACCATCCGTCAGCATATTACAATATGTAACTGTTAGTATGCAAAGTCAAAATGACATAGCACATTACAATTTAGTCACACCTACGTGTTGTCACGGCCCTGCTTTGTTTTAGCAGGCCTGTGGTCTGTAGTTGCTGTAAAGGCCCTAATTAGGCTGATTAAGGGTACCTGGGCAGGTAAATGATATAGGTGTGTTGCAGCACACTGGGGTGTGACTCTCCTGGCACCATGAATTCTGTTTGTTGGTTTTTGTTTGTTAGTTTGGTTAGCATGCAACACGAGAGTTGAGGTTGATTTACGGCCTTTGAGCCAGGTCGTAACTCTACACAAGATGTTGTTCTTCTCCTTATTGAAATCTTCCATTCCTGACATCCTTTGGTGGGATACCGTGTTTCCAGATTCTACACTATTGTACACTACACATACAGATGTGTGCTTTGCTTGATGATGGGTGATCATTGATTTCATCACTGACGATGAGATACACTATAGGCATTTTTTGCTAAATGGAAACTATAAACCTGGGTCTGAACTGATATTCAGCAACTGTGTATGTAAAAGCATAAAATTATTCATTATGAGCAAGGATACTTGATATAGTCTGAAAGATAATCTAGCCTGGACAAAAATGTTCAGCTTTCAGTTTTTATTTTGTAATGTACTGCCATAACTCACATACGACTGGTGTATTCTTGTATGTTCACTGATCAATGTTTTGGGTAGAATGTCTCAATTAATACCACATAGGATTTAATAATACATGTTTGGTTTTACTGCCAAATTAATTACATTATTTGGTGATCTGGTTGAGCTAGTCAAAGAGGGGTGTAGGGAATTGGCAGGTTGTTGAAGACCGACACTATTAATTGTTTACTTGGAGGGACATTTCTAATGTCATTAATGTATACACAGCTTTATTTGCAATTACAGTACAGCTGACAAAGAAACAAGAAACAATATTTGTTACAAACCGTGTTACAAATGTTAAGGAAATTCTGTGTATTTTCATGTACTCTTTATATATAAATTAGTTTAGTTATGCAAATAAAACCTTGGAAAACATTACTTGTTTTTGCTTTATTGAGTGTCAGGTCTGAAGCAGGCAGGGTGGGCCCAGGTATACTTGGTAACACGCACACACACGCACATACACTCTTTCAAACGCAGGTACACACACACGCGCACACACACACACACAGACACACATACAGACACACGCACGCACGCACATACACTTTTCAAACATAGGCATAGAATGGGGAAAGACCCTTTACCAAAACAATAATGTCCTAGTTAGCCTATTGAGTGTAGCGATTCTCTCAGCCACCCCAAACAAAAATATATTAATGTTTTTTTTTTTTTTTACCTGTTACCCTTTAGTTTCTATTTATATCGGTTTCATGTGCTACCTTTTGTGTGCAGGATCCAGTGTGTAACTGCATCTTTGGTCTGACGACGCCCATCTGACCAAAGCACTGGTGTGAGTATATAGCCAATCACATCATCATGTCTCCTAAGATTGCAGTTTAAGATTACACTTGCTGCTGGTAATGACAAATACGCTGCGCAAGATGCCATGCCTGAACTTTGACCTAGGTCATTACCTAGATTTTCTACATTAGAAAAAATGAATGAATTAATTAAATTACTGGAATGCCTACTGTGAGTTGTATATAAATACAAATCACAGTAGGCATATGGTGAGTTAAATACTTTTGTGGTTAACAATTTTTAGTTAGCAATAGCTTAGTAGCAATATTTAGTTGCATGGTGGACAAGAAGGCTTTCCTTTGCAGATAAAGATGTATTTGATACTGGTCAGAGTCACATCCCTGGGGTATTGGTACAATCACTGAGGGGCAGCTGAAAGATGATGAATATTGGACCTGTTGTTTTGAATTTAATGTTAAAATGAAAGATGTAGTAAAACAGATGGCTAGTGACATCATTAGCAATCTGTCGTAGCTATTTCACAGTAACATAAGCCACACACATACACACAGTATGACCCAGCTATATATATGATTTGATACAGAAATAGCTGGTTGTTTGAACAGTCTGACCGTCTCCGTGTGTGTAGCCATACCTCTAGTAGTACTGAAGGCGCTTGGAGGCCTGAGAAAAGATCCTCAACCGCGGTGAATTGAGCTGCTGCGCGGATCGCGTGTTCAGTTTGGATCTGGGTTCAATTGGACGTATGGACTTTCCTTTTTGGCCTGCAGAGTGGAATAGGTCAAATGGGGAACAGACTGACTGAAGAGCAGACTGAATTAAGATAAAGAGTGAACCCAGAGGTATAAACATTTGACAAGGGAAAAGGCTCGAGATTTAAAAAAATATTTTTAAGAGCATCCTGAAAACAAAGACATGTACTTATACATACTTATAACATGTTAGATTTTGCATTGCGTTTTTCAACAATAATACGCAGTAAAAGCCAACAGTATCTTTAAATACTTAGCTGATTAATATTTTTAGTAATCAACAATTTTACCCATTGTTAAATCCATAGAGCCAATCATTTTTTATAGCTTTTTTGGTTAGAATCATGGTTAAAACGCGGGCAGTGTCACCTGGTGGCTGAAAACGGCCCTACACTCAAATAAATGATCAATCTTCCCATTTGTTTTGACCGATATAGTGGTATGTTTTTTTTACACAGGTTGGCGATTGTGTGAACACGTCAATTGACTCGACTATTCCCAGTGATACTGTGGATGAAGACGCATTGTGCTGCCTGATGACCTCTTCCCAGATATGTAGCATTATAGGTGTCATGTCCACAGTACTCAACATGCTGGTTGTGGCCTGTGTATATCTATACTACACCTGAATGATGATGCATGCATGTAGTGTGTATGTAAGAATTAATAAATTAATGAATGGAGGCAGACAGACAGGTGGGAAGGAGAAACGGATGATGTCAGGTTGTGTGAATGAGGGTTTGCAGCTAAAAAAAAAAAAAAAAAAAATCATAAAATGTGCAGGATTCTATGTCATCATCGTTAACGTCAGTTAAATTAACAAACTTTTTTTTAAGTTATTGTTTGTACAGTTTTTTAAAGGTTGGCCATTGCTCGTAACATTTTTGCAGGCAACTGGCGATAAAACAATGTGCCAACTGTAAATTAATCATCCATGTTGATGGAGATGTTAACCATGTTGTTGCCGTCACAGTGCATCAACGTTTTATGTATTTTGTTGGGTGTATGTTTCCATTTCAGTGTTTCATTTCAGTGCACAATATGACAATACAGTGATGTTAGCATTAGTATAATAATACAAACTCTTTTTAAACCATGTTATAATTTTTATAATTTATACAGCATAGCGATATATTACACGTGCAGCATATAGATTAAAAAACAACAGTGCAAAACAAATATTTAAAAACCGTGTTATAAGTAAAGCAGTCTCTTATGACGGTGTCAGATAATGTCTCACGCTACGTTACTGGTGGCAATGTTAATGTCGGGCAGCAGATGGCAACTAGTTATGATGTCTATCTTCTCAGACACAGCCTTCAGGTCATCCAGTATGAGCCGGATGCTATGGGAAGCATTGATAATGGCGCTCTGCGATGAGTTCAGCTGAGTTGTGGCACCGCATACCTAGGACAGCAATGTACAGGGTCAAGGGTCAAGGCGAGACCACCGCATGTCTAGCAGGCATGTAACAGCTGGCTCACGTGACTGGAACGGAATGATAAATGGACTGCATTTATATAGTGATTTTCTAACCTACCGGGCACTCAAAGCGCTTTGCAGGACATTCACCCATTCACACACACACACACACACACGCACACATCGATGGTGGCGTCAGACATGCAATGCACCACCTGACCACCGGGGGGTAGTATAGGGTTAGGTGTCTTGCTCAAGGACACTTCAACACTTGGTGAGGCGTTAGCAGGGTTCGAATCAGCAATGTGGGTCGGGCCATAATGATCTCCAAATACTTGCCGTGACCTTGAGGCTAAATCATTTTCAGCAACAGTATGTGTACAGTACTTGTTTTGTGCTGTCTATACCCTCCAAAAGCACCATTTGGTTATTCAAGTTTTACTACAGGGCCTTTAGAGACACAGATATCCTGTTCTATTGCGTTTTCTCGTTCGCCTGTAACACAATACAATGAGAATGGGCTGCACTTTGCCTAGCAACAGAACAGCTGTAACAGTCCATGCCATGTGTTACAATTATCACATTTCATTATGTGACTAGAGGGCTGAGCACACTGTGGTAAACTCCTAGCACCCACTGGGAAATTGCACAGTATTTCATCTAGAATAGCACAGGACATGAGCTGCTACAGTACAGAACGCACAGTGAAGGGCGTCTCTCATGAAAACCTATAGCATACCTCTCGACTAGCGCTGCTATAAACCTGCCTGAGCATCTGGCCCACATCCGTACACAGGCGACAGTTGGACTCCTGCAGCTTCTGCTGCAACAGGGTTTCCCCTATGGGGACAAAAAACAATGTGTTTTCATCCAGCATGTGGTTTATACATGCAGAATCATTTTTTAACCATCTGAAATCATCAGAGCCATGCTGAATCGGACAAGGCACACGCACATATGCATGCGCGCGCCCCCAAGTGTGTGTGTTGTTTATGTAAAGGTGGAGTCAGCGATGACGGAGAAAGCTTCTTAAACATTTCAACTCAATCATAACAAAAACTCCTCTCCCTTCAATACCATAGGGCGCTCCCTCAGAAGCTCTGTCCCCCCAAATTGGACAAGCACAGCTGAAGCTGGAATAGCGTTCCTATTTATGGAGTCACGGCTGTGTAGAAACAACACATTCTGTTTTTCAGTACACAGAACAGACAACCAGCGGAATCTGTGATGAGATATTCACAACAAAAAATGTATATAGCTTAAAGTCACTGACCCCACCTTTAAGTGGGACCAATTCTCATTTAATCTCGTATACCTCATTGCTAAAATAGCACTTCCAGTAAGGTAATCAGGGGGCTCATACCATAATGTCTGTGTGCGGGACTCAACCGATCCTCCACTACTGGCGGGATGTTAGGGTGGTCTCGGAGCACAATGAGCGGGGGCAGGTCTCTCCTCAGTATGGATGCGAGCTCCACCTGGCTCTCTGTGGCGGCAGTTACGTTTCTCCGTACCGGGTCGGGTTTCTCCAGCTCGCCCTCGCTGTCCGTCTCAGACGCCTCGCCGGGAACCTGACGGCAGAGTCAGACAGACTCATTCCTGGCTAACAGAAGAAGAGATGTAGACTACAGTGCAATATGTAGACGAAACAGAAAGCACACTAGCTAGCAAGCGCGCGCGCACACACACACAGACAGACACACAGACAGACACACACACACACACACACACACACAGACAGACAGACAGACAGACAGACACGACCCAACAGGGCTAATTTTCTCAAACATCCACCAAACAGACAATATTCTCAATGTTACATTGGTCTCTCTAACGCACGCAAGGACGCATATATGCCATTCATGCACGCATTTTAAACCAACAACCTTGGCCCCCTCCGCGGCAGTCTGGAGCGACGGAGGCAGCGAGGTGATATAGACTTCATCATCAGAGTCAGTCTCCGACGCTTCTCCCTGCACAACGATGGGGTACCTGTTGGACATAGCCTACCTGCTAGCATGCACGGGGCCCCCACATGCAGGCAGGCAGGCAGGCAGGCAGACAGACAGACAGACAGACAGACAGACAGACAGGCAGGCAGGCAGGCAGGCAGGCAGGCAGGCAGACAGACACACACATATACATTAGAAACAGCTTCTTGACCTCTTGAACTCAGATTATCACAATTATTGTGGTCTGACTGTAAATCTACTAACCTAATATCTCCTACCGGTCCGTGATCGGTTTTACACACAGCAATGAAATCTGTCAAAATAAATGCCTTCACAGCGCAGTCAGCATAACAGAAATCACGAGCGTCCAGGAAGTGGATTAACAAGAGCCAATCAAAGCAGCCGTACAGGAGCCAATCAAAGCAGCCGTACAGGAACCAATCAAAGCAGCCGTACAGGAGCCAATCAAAGCAGCCGTAGAGAGTGACGTTTAGTAAGAACGCCTACGTATGAGCACATGATACGTGACGTGTCAATATCTGTTGTGAAAAAGAAGGCAACGTTATCATCAGAAAGGTAGCAGTCTCGCCTTGCTGTTTTATTAGATCATTTATTGACATAATCTTGAATGCAGCGACAATTATGTATACGTTAGTTTTATTACATTTAGGAATCAGTCCAGCAGATGCATTAAAAGTCAGCGTCTAAGTCATGTTTGGACATACGATGGCTAGCATTAGCTGATGCTTGCATTATTATTGTGGTTCAGTCTATTTGTGTATTTGGCGACTTCTGCCTAATATTAATATTGTTTGTGTTTCTGAGACAAGGATGGCAGATGAAGTGCTTTTTGACTTCCTTCATATGGAGATGGTGTCCCATATCTACAAAGAACAGCAGTCAGGCAAAGGAGAAATTGACAGCAAGGTAGTTGTGTTTGAGATACATTATACATTTGAGAAATGTATAATGTAATAACATATAAAGATTGGATTGGTCGCAGAGGGCCATGGTGAGAAATAACTGAAAGCAAACAAATATTCTGCAAATTAAGAATCACCAATGAACGGTGCAGTAACGTGTAGTGGTGTACTTTTGCCACACATTTTGTGGTAAAAGCATTTGAACTTGTTGACCATAAAATATTTTATTTTCCTCTTTTTCTTTTGCTTTTATTTTATTTTATTTTTAGGACAGAGCTATCTGCGTTTCAATCCTAGAAAGCATGGGTTTCAGAGTGGGACAAGGACTTATTGAGCGGTAAGTGTGTGTGTGTGTGTGTGTGTGTGTGTGTGTGTGTGTGTGTGTGTGTGAAGGGGGTGATGAAGGGAGGGCATTTGTGGATATGTAATAACCTACTTGAAATGTTTCTTTTGAGTTGATTATTATTATGCGTTTCTATCTCTCTCTAGGATGACGAGAGACTCTCCTAGCTTTAAGGATGAGCTGGATATAATGAAGTTCATATGTAAAGACTTCTGGACGCAGATCTTCAGGAGGCAGATTGACAACCTAAGAACCAACCACCAGGTTGGTTCAGCAGCAGGATATGAATTGTAATTGCAGGTCAAAACAAACTGCCTTTGTAGAAAACACCTTATAGCATTAAGTCAAATAAATATAAAGTAAATATTCCATGGTGGTAACACAGTACCAAATTAAATGAGTAAAACCTGAGCTCCCAAGATTATGATTAAATTCTGATTTCCGCTTTTCTCTTTTATAGGGAACGTATGTCCTGCAGGACAACAAGTTTGCTCTGCTCACTAAACTGTCGTGTGGGAAACAGTACTTAGAAGATGCCCCAAAGGTGAGAATACTCACACATAGTGTGCTATGGGCTGCTCGATTATGGATTAAAATTATAATCACGCTATATTTAGGTCAGTATTGAATTCACAATTATTTAACACGATTACTCTTTGACTTGCAAATACAACAGGAAATAGTATTGACGTCTGAAAGCGTATTCAACTAAGTCATGGTCATATATTGCACGATAAGGCAATATGATAATTCTCATTACAGGTCTAGCATGCTGAAAAAATAATCTGGTATTTCTGCACAGCCCTGACTCCGTAAATAGGAACACAAAATTGTCCACACCGCACACAACAGCAGCATCTTAGCCGTGGTGACGCGTGTCAAATGTGTGGTGGCACTTCTGAGGTAGCACCCTAATTCATTCAAGGGGTGTTTATTTTCAAATGTCAACAAGCTTTCTTCAAAATGGCTTACAAAGCTTTTCAGACTAAATATGTTAATTAGTCTTTGAGCAGAAACCTGTATAGAAACCACACACCTTTTGTTATTTTTCTTTTGTCATTGTCCTCAGGTTGAGGATCTAGTACCGTAGGTGCTACATTATGTACCAGCTACATGAACGGTACATGCCTGATTCAAATGAACGGGTCGTTATCAGGCTTCTAACAACCTTGAATCAGGCGTGTTGGAGCAGGGAGAGATCTAAAACATGCAGGGTGCGGCCCTCCAGGACCTGAGTTGAATAGCCCTGCCGTATAGGGATTACATTTTATGCAATATTTAGTATTCAGTGTGGCGACTATATTAAAAACTTAGAAATGTTCGAAGCAGCCATTTAAGGCAGAGTCAGACATTCTTGATAATGTTTGCTAACTTGGAGCTGAAATAAAAGAACAAACTCCCTCAGAAGCTCCGCCCCACACAATGAAGCGCATTACGAAGCAAAGGGCATTGTTTTCATGAGCGGTGTACTCCACTTTGTTTATGTTCCTATTTACGGAGCCAGGGCTGTGCAGAGAAGTACCGGATTATTAGCGCCAGGATATTTTGTTGAATTTGACAAAATTGACGGTGTGTATTAGCTTACAAAAGCTGACTGTACCTTTTTAAGTGCCTGTGCTCATCCCCGCTGGCTCCAGGCGACTGCTAATGAGTTTGATTGACACTTAAAGGTGGGGTCAGTCATTCTTAAGAGCGCTTGCTAACGTTGAGCTCAAATCAATACGGCATCCCTCCGCGGAGCCGCTCCACACATGAAAACGAATTGTGAAGCAAAGTGTAGTACTGCGGCTTTGATGTGAGCGGTGTTCGCCACTTTGCTTATGTTGCTATTTACGGAGCCACTGCTGTGTGGAAGTATCAGATTTTTTTTTCCCACGCACAGAGAACCGTAAGATGGTGAAATGTGAGGAGATGTTTGGTGGATCTGACAAAAGGTTTATTAGCTTACAATTAGCTAGCAATAGCTGACTATACCTCTAATTGGCACCGCCTCTATCCTAAATGTCTGGAGAGTTTCTAGAAGCAGTTGAGCTGCTCTTAACGGGTTATGTTCCCTTTTTAACAGTACCTGGCCTATTCCTGTGGCGTCGTACGGGGAGCTCTCTCCAACCTGGGTCTGGACAGTGTGGTGACCGCTGAAGTCTCTCTCATGCCATCATGTAAGTAGCACTGGCTGCAACCACTACAGCCATGCAGGCCCTGGTCTAGCAGACAGCCAAGTGGGCCCTGGTCTAGCAGAGCCAGCTTTTATAAGTAGCACTGGCTACAACCACTACAGCCATGTGGGCCCTGGTCTAGCAGACAACCATGTTGGCCCTGGTCTAGCAGAGCCAGATTTACTGGTGTAAAGGTCCGGGGCACGCCGTTGGTTAACCGTGTCAACACCCGCCTACTTCACAGGAGAGGTATTTTGATTGACATGCAAGACGACCAACTACGTAACTCAAGTGGGACCTTAATCTTACACTGACTACTAATATTATATTAAAGCTGATTTTATAAACTTGGACACAGTGTCTCCTCCTACTTCGTTTACAACTCCATAAACGAACACGCTGGAACTGGGTGAGAAGACACCACCCAAATTCCAACAGGAATGTGTTTGGAAATGTAATGACACGACTGACTGTTTGCAGGTTTTATAAGTAGGCTAGGTTACTGCTTAAAATAAATGCAAAAACTGATATGAGTAAATTGCACTGCATTAGCGTTTCACCAGAATTACGTATACAGACTTGTGAGTGACAATGCTAACAGCCAATGAAAGCCTACAACACCGCTTCCGGATAGTGCTGTCAAGCTTACAGGAGTCTATTTATCAGATATTCAGCACAGAGCTGCTTATATGACGTAGTGCTAATCAATGGAAGAGGATGAGACTATAAGAAAAATATAAAACAGAAGTGCTGCTGTTATCTCTCAAAACACTGATGCTCACGGAACGGAATAATGTAATTAAATATAACAGACAAATAACCACAAGTTGGCATTAAGAAGTCCAAGTCCTGGCACTCAAGATAGGTTTGTGATATAAATATATATATAATTAGACTGGCAAGAGACAATTTAAAAACACTAACGTGTGGCTGAGACTATGTTGGTCCTAATGCTGTACGGCTGCTGGCTTGTGCCATCAAGCCAGCAGATGGCGCCACCATACATCACTCATTGAAAACATTCAGCTGGTTTCAAAGAGGAAGTGTGTGGCAAGCTTTATCATAAAGGGATTTCCTGCTGTTTCAGGCAGAGTGCAATGTATACATTATGCAATGTATACAGACATAAAACCTTAGCACAATTAATGTTTTGCCCATAGACTATATATAAATGGACAAACCCTCCGTGATGTCGCCCAAGGCTTTTCTCAAGAATTGTTGCAGTACCTCTCTACCTGTAAATCACCCCTATTAGAATAGGATTAATGTATGGCTAATATATTTTAACCAATTAATTATAAAAATTATTCACCCCTCATAGTTGGGGACACTAACTTTAGACACCAAAACCACTTTTTGAACCAGGCTTTAAACTTTTTTTTTTTTTTTTTTTTTTGCTGTAAAGTAAGACATTTTAACCTGGGAGTCTGAGGATTGACTCCCTTTTGCAGCCGGCCCTAAAGTGGTCATATTTTTGCACTTCCGTGTTGTATTCATTTGTCAGCACCGGAGGTTCCCACTTGGTTTTTTAATAAATAATAATAAAATAATAATAAATAAATAAAAACTCTTGCTTGGATACACACAACAACTGTTGCATTTAAATGAACAAATTGATTAAAATACATGTTTCCCCTCTCTTGCTGTTGTCCTGTTGTGGCATCCCTGCCAGGTAAATTCCAGGTGGTGACCCAGAAGCTCTGAGCCGGTTTACTGCCCATAGGATCAACAAACTGCCACTCCACAGCAAGCGCAGCTCGTTGGTTACAGAAGGTCACCTGATGTCTGTTGGGTGTAAAAGTGGCTTTGGTCGGGTAGTTTAATTGAAAAACGTTGCTCCCTCCACAGTGTGTGCGTTTGTTTCCCAACGTTGTCCCTAAAACCAGACACGGGGCCCTGCTGTGCGTGAATGTAAATACCAAGTTTATTTTTAATGTTCATAGCAACACTATGCTGCTATCTTACTATACTGGAAGTTTGTAGATTGTAACTGTAACTAGAACTTAAGGATAGATTTAGGATGTGGCCCACAATGTCATTTGAAGATTGATGATTTAAAGGCTTTGTAACCTGGTAGAGGTACGGTATGTGCTTCAGTGTATCTGCTGTCATGGCAGTTGTACAGTGGTTTACCAGCCTTGGCCTCTCTACAGCCGTAAGTAAGCAGCCAGCTCTCGGTGCTCTGATCTTCGTCAGTTAGCTCATTGGAGTTGGGTGTCTCTTGGGTTATTTACTTGTCAATTTGTGTTATACAGAAATTATGTTTGTTACGCATTATTCTGTGAATCCATCGCTTATAATTAAGTTTCAGGACTATATTGTCCATCAAGTAGAAGGTATAGTGACCAAAAGTCTGTTAACATCCCAGACTCCATCTGACGTGGTCTACAGCTTTCTGTACATACATGTGTATTTATTGACCTTTTGTAGAGCAATAAAATATATTGATGTACCAAAACATACTAAATAAATTTTCATTACAACAACAAACACAAGCTCTAATATACTTTTTAAAAATTCTTTAATGCTGTAAGGGGTAAATATTTAAAAATAAATGTGTATCATCATGGATTACATGCACACAGAGTAAAATCATATCCCAGACAGATGCAGATAGCATCACTTAACCACTAGAGGGCCACACTGAGATATCCAAAATTATGTTTTCTTATTGAACCCTTTCCCCAATGTGTCCTTCTTTTCAAAAAAGTATTTGTTGTTTTCCACATCTATAATTTCTCAATGTTTCTATAGCTCGCTTACTAAGATTAAGCCTCCAGTATGACAAGCACATCACATAAAGTCTTGTTTTGTGGCAGTTGGTACAAGGCCACTCATGAGCATTATGGTTTAACATTTTTGTGTGTTTGACATAATTGCATTGTGAGATCAATGAATGAATAGGGGTCACGTTTCCTGTGACACCACCAGGGGGCCGCATGTGACAAGCTTCTCTGGGGAGACCGCGTTCCACGGCCCACGGCCCTACGCGTCACATAAACATGTACCCAGCGAGTTCAGTCCAAGTTGTTGTCCCTGCTTGTAGCAGCCCGTATTCCCCGTGTACACGGATGAGTGCGTTCACACAAGATGGGAGAAATGTGGCCATGTGCACGTTTATGTGCATGTGGCCGTGCAATGGGGCTGGCCCACCGTAGGCCCACTCTTGACTCATTGTTCAAACCCATTTAACATCTTGCCCAAATCCTATTAGGAAGGGGAGGAGGGAGGAGGGTAATCAGGAGGGATTAGAGGGGAGACCCAGCGGAGAGGAATAATGGTGGACCAAGAGGAGTGCGAAGGAAGGGGGCTGGGAGAGCAAAGAGAGAACTACAACACAGAGGGGAAAGGTAGAGGAGAGAGTGATTATTACAGGAGAAGGGGGAGACCAGAGGAAGAGGGGGGTGGGGGGGGGGGGGGGGATGCTGGTTAAACTCATGCAGCCGTAAAAGACC
>JAODUH010035683.1:0-10667 GCA_027564835.1 Typhlichthys subterraneus
GTGTGTTGGAGCAGGGAGACAACTAAAACATGCAGCACAGCGGCCCTCCAGGACTGGAATTGAATAGCCCTGATCTAGTTGAACGTGTGATTCGATTACATTAGCTCAAACAGCCCTAAATCGTATAACCTGTAGACGGCGGACTTTTGCCCAGTAATCTTTAATCTTTACCGTACCGTACTATATTACATTATCATAGAAAAAGATAGCCCAACTCAACGATGTTAACTAGATCACACACAAAAAAAACACCCAATACTTATTATTCGGTCGTTGTCGGTGTCAACATTAGTACATAATTCGGTCGGATATAGATAAATATGTTTACCATAAAATGTTGTAATTTGAAGTCCCGTTCCTGGCTGTACGTTAACGTATGCCTTGGGGATTCCTTTAAAATCTATCCATATTGGTCGCACTACACGGAGAGTTCGGTTGTAAAACACAGCTTGGATTCGATCTCTAGTGACTGTGGACCGAAATAAAGGCAGCGCCAGCTCCACTGGAACTTCATGTGGCATAGCTGCTGGCTACCTTGCTACGGCACGCCAGCCACTAGTGTTCGTTATAAACGTTGTCACTTTCCGAAACAGTTTATACATATTACAAATCGCAATAGTACCGTAAACGAGTTTGTTGGTTATGAAGATTTTTTTTTCCTGTTTTCATGATTTCTTCGTTTGGCGTTATATCGTTAACGTTGAGGTGCTTTACCGCCACCTTCTGGAGTGGAGTGTTTTATTGAAATCTCCACCTCTATGCTTTTTTGGTATTGGTATATATCTGCCATTTCATGTGCTATAAACCTGATGTGTACCCTACTGGTAACCATGCAAAAATTGTACACACATGTATTGTCACAATGTTCAAGTTTGGGACTACAGAGCCAGTCCTAACCATTTCTTCAAACCAGAAACATCTGTAATAATATCTCCACTTTTTGGAATGGCTCTTGGAAAGTGTGCAAGGCGATGGACCCTGGTAAAAATGTATCTACTGACATGACCGTGACAGAGAAATGCATCAGACTGAATACAAACAATTATTGAAGGCTACATTTTCTAAGTGGGCTGAAATATTAAGAATTGTTGCATTATGTTAGGAAATACATTTTAATGTTGTAAGATGCTTGGTTACTTTTATACTCTCAGCTCAAATCAACAGAAGTCGTACAAAATAATTTCTGAAATAAATGTATATTGGCAGGGGGGGAGGGGTTGCAAAAAGTTGAATTGTGTATTTTTCCAAGATTGAACAGTTACCTTGAAATATATGGTTTCCATAAAATGTTACATTTACAACGTAATTGTATAAATAAAAATAAATAAACCTTTTAATAGCCAAGTTAACTATAAGACAATGTAAGTTACTATGACAATGTCAAAATCCAAGAGTAGCGTTACATTCTGACATTTTTCGGTCTCATATTAACATATTATACGACAATATTACCAGATGTATCTACCTGGTGCTCACAGTCTTCTGCACACGTGTACAGAGACACATAGGCCCTATTCTCTTTCTGTCATGAATTTGAAATGTGCAAGATCAAATCAGAATCAAGAGGAATCTTTGCTGCTCCACAGACCAAGTGTCTTTCAGGGGTTGGTCATTCCAAGAATATTGTGGTAGTTCAACCTCCTCTAGTGAACCAAACTGGACTAGATAACTAGGAGTTGAACACTCCATAATTACCTAGTCCAGCTTTAGTGGCGTCCGCCCTCACGATGAAGCCGTGGGGTCAACCCAGTCCCACAGGTGAATAGAACCGTCCCAGGCTGCAGACAGCAGAGTCCTGGCCCGGCTGGGGTGCCAGGCATGGGAGGAGATGGCGGCGTGTTCACAGGAGACCTTGTGACCACGATGCTCAAAAAGCGGTCGGGGGTCCGTCAGCTGGCCGCTCCATGTGGAGGTGTCAAAGATCTTGATGGTTCCCCTGAACCCTGCAGAGAAATGTCAACACAAGTACTACTTATTTTCTAATACTTTAAATGTGTAATTACATTTGATGATTATTTATTCCATCTGACCTGAATGGGATTAAGTGTACTTTTTACATTTTGGCAATGAGGAAATCTTCTGTACGGATATATTAATATTGATTACACATTTGTTTTAATTGACCTCTAGAGGACAACCCTCTGATGGTATAAGCAAATTGATCGTCTAATGACAAATTAGCCTATGGTGGAAAGGGCCAACATTTCTGGGAATCCGGTGTTGTAGATATCCAGCTAATGGGAATCTGGGCCAAACTACCTCTTTCATCTGATCTAAGTTAAATTGGGTTCATCTCTCAAAACTGAATTCTGCATCTGAAAACAGATGATTTAGGCAAAAAAAAAAGAAAATCGTCGTCAGCACTATTTTCCCAGATTGCATTTCAGCCAATGTGTTCCGCCTCTTATGCTCATTTGATTGACCATTACTACTGCCACTGCATAGGGAATGAGTGTCACCTGACAGGGCCAAGCAGTGCTCCAGCACAGGAGCCCAGGACACCTGCAGGGGGCCCCCTTCCCCCGCTGGCTCCAGCAGGGCGCGGCCCACCTCTCCCCTGGTGTCCCGCAGGTCGGACAGGACCAGCTGGCCCCGGGCCGACAGCCAGACCAGCGCCCCGCTGGTCGACACGTCCAGGCACCAGGATGCGCCCTCCAAAAGAGCCGGCGTCGGAGGAGGGGCGCGCGGCTCCCTGGTGTCCACGACAACCAGGCTGCCGTTACAGCAGCCGGCTAGGAACACGCTGCTGCTGATGAACCGGAGTGCGCTAATGAGGTTGGAGCTCTGGCTGGCTGCATGTGCGTGCACACACACACACACACACACACACACACACACACATGCACACTTATTATATACACACACACACACATAAATACATACTGTATACCAGAGGTCTTACCCTAACCCTGGTCCTGGGGGACCCCTGTCTTGCATGTTTTAGATGTCTCCCTGCTCCAACACACCTGATTCTAATGAATGGGTCTTCATCTAGCTCTGCAGAAGCCTGATAACGAGCTATTCATGTGAATCAGGTGTGTTGGAGGAACACTGTTAAAGGGTTACAGTACACTACAGTAGAACAGTACCAAGTGTGTAGAGCGTCTGTCTGGAGGTCAGGTCGGTCAGATGGACATGTTTCAGCTGACCCCCGTGAAGCACATCTGTTTGTCGGACCACCAGCTGGCTACCTCCCTCCTGGGCCTTCCCCTGGTACACACATCCTGTTCTGCTCATCACATCTGCCATCGGACCAGAGGGAAGAGCGCCGGACCAATCAGAGCAAAGCCTGACGACTAGTTCTCCACTAGCACAGTGTATGTAAACAGAAGCTCTTTACTATTACCTAGCCTCTAGCCTAGCCTACTTCCTTTACGTCGTCAACGTCACGACAAATAATGCTGTGCAATCTGCAGTCCCTCGACTTCACATGTTACACATGGGCCTTGCCTTTATAATCTGTTCAGACCATTTAGCAGACAGCTTTTATCCAAAGTGACATACAGCGAGTATTGTTACAACACAGGCAAGGGATAGGCCTCTTGCTGAAGGATGCTAACAGGTAAATTAACACCAGGACTCAAACTCCTGACCATTCTGGCTGGTAGACTCAACTCTCAACCAATATCAACCAGTAGCCATTAAGACAGCCCTCCCAAGACAACGTAGGATGTGAAAAGTGGTCTCACCGCTATCATCGGCCCCCATCTCCCACAGCTGCAGAGTGGAGCTGATGCCGTCGTTGGTGATGACACACCTTGAGCAGGAGGAAGACGCTGCATTAGATTAGAAACACTCAGGACTACCTTGCACAGTTTACCAGCCCTAACACACACACACACACACATTGAACTGTTTGTGTTTACGTAATCGGTCTCCATTATCTTCCTTCGCTTGTCAAAGGTTTCACATTGAACTACATGAGAGAGCAAACGGCAGAACTATCAACCATTGATTGAACTAACTATTAATTAAATGGTGAACTATTGTTCATCATTCAGAATAAAGGCATTTTTGAGGGCAGACCTAACTGCAAAATCCACTAAGTGAATAATTAAGTATTATGTAAACAGACCTTGTTCCTGGGATGTGTCTGAGGCAGTGCACAGGCCCATCTGTGAAGCCACCATGAGCTACTTTAAAGTCCCGTTCAGCGCAGAGGCCCTGCAAACAACAACAATAACAACACAATATAAATAACACTTAAATACACAGGTAAGACTGACAGAACAGTTACCTGTCTGTTACCTTGTTTTCATTAGCAAAGAGCTTGGGGGGTAACTGAAGCTCCAATATTTCATTTTTAGCAGAGAGGGAACCTGCCACACAGACAGCTGGAAAGACAGAAGACTGATGAGATGATTAAAACTCAGACCAGTGATTGACAGTTAAACTGCAGAGCATCTCCAGGTAGACACTGCCAACGTGATGTGTTCAGATCAGAAATAATAAAGTGATATATAATAAAAGGTAATAAAGTGGAATTGTAATCATTCAATTTAGGGTACCTACTTTTTTCTGACGTCCATTCTAGAACCCTAGTAGGATGCTCCAATTGGTACACATGAAGATCCTTGTATCTTGATAACAAAATGGTTTGTAACAAAGCGATTTCAGTACCGCGTATAATCCGGTCCTTACTTTAATAACAGTAGCCTACGTAAATTACAATTCACTCAAATACTTGAATCGGTATAATTAGGCTATCGACTTTTACAGTGAACCACTTATACTGCAGCAGATGGAAAAGGTATGTACCCTATTTAAGTACCGTACGGTATTCAACTAATTGCTTTTATAAAGTGGTCGCTCACATTTTCAGTGACTGGATGAACCAGTCATCCAGAATGTCACAGTCTGTGTCCTCCATCCTCCAGAAACAGAATCAGATATGGGGTCGTACTACGGAACCGTACTCTCACTATATCTTGTTGTCTGGCACTATTAACAAACTATTTTCACTGCTGGCTACCTGGCTCAAGGTAAGGAGTACAGAAATGGATGGTTCTGCCCTCTTTACTTATTCAGCCCAGCTAGCTACTGGCTATGAACCAGCATGCTAGCAGCACAACAATGACTGTTCTCGGCTTCCGTACTTTGGATACCACTAGTATGTTTTGTTTGCCGCTTTGAGCATACATTTCATACATACTAGTTTGTCCACCAGATGGAGACTTAACGTCAATGTTAATATATTTGAACTGTCAACACTGAATAATAGTGTCAAAGCATGGTTTTCAAAATAGGTTTATCATATAATTGAAAGATTGAACCGTAAAGCACGTAATCTATATGAGATATAGGCTACCATATTAGTAACATAGGCTACTGAATACCCCCCCATACACACACACACACACACACACACACACACACACTATAAATACGTACGTAGGCTACACCTAATAAGTAATTGATGTAGTCTAGTCCTGTCATGACTTTTATACGCATGACAACTGTCATGCGTAAAGATAGCTCCACCCTCTACAGTAGGCCTTTACGCACTAAAATAAAATCCCCACTAGCTGTAACAGGACGCTTTGAAGCAAGACAGCCTGTCGTCTATTGTATTAGCAGGGACAACATCCCAGAAATATCATAACTCAGTAAGTTTACTTTCAGATTTCTTTCCATATCTGGCATGTTTTCTCCTGAGTAATTACACCATATGGCTTATTCGATTACAAACAATATTCTAGCATGAATATTTTTAATGTTCAATTAGTTATTTGAAAATAACTATTTATTTTATTAGGTTCCTATTAACGTTCGAGGAACACATGTCTATACATTAAACTTGTGTTTTGAAGGGACTTAGCCCAAATTAAATGAATAGACATTAAATGTAGCATTTAAACAAAAGCTCAGTTCTTTAAAAAATTATTTGCAGCATTAATGTTTATGCATGACATGTTTCAACAATTTATCAACAGAACCCTTAAGGTGGAACAACTCAATTGTCAAGTAGCAAAAACAATGTACGATATCAATGGAAATAATTTAAGCGTGGAGATGCTTGCGGGAGACGTGCCGAGAGATGAAAACCTGGCTGAAGTGGAGATAGCAGTGCTCAGTGTTATTTTCTTTAGCGCAGCCATCCTCAACACGGGCGTGCTACTTGCCCTCTGGAGACAGCGAAAGCAAATATCTCGGATGCATGTTTTCGTCTTCCACCTCTGCCTGGCGGACCTTGTCGTTGCATTCTTCCAGGTGTGTCCGCAACTCATATGGGAACTCACGGACAGGTTCATGGGCCCAGACATGGTGTGCCGCTTGGTCAAGTACCTACAGGTTTTTGGCATGTTTTCCTCAACTTACATGATTGTGGTGATGACAATTGACCGATATCAAGCTATCTGTAACCCTATGGTGACCTTCCATAAGAGACGCACACGTCTAAACATCCCCGTGTCTAGCGCATGGTGTGTCTCACTGTTGGGCAGCTTGCCGCAGGTTTTCATTTTTTCACGTGTTGAGGTTTCACCCGGTGTATTTGACTGTTGGGCGAATTTCATAAATCCATGGGGTTTAAAGACTTACATCACCTGGACCACGCTGGTGATTTTTGTTTTCCCTGTTGTCGCTCTTGTGGTTTGTCAAGTGCGCATTTGTAGAGCTATTCAAAACAATCTTAATCAGAAAACACACCAGGAATATATGGGGAGGACTCTTCCCCTCCTACCCAGAGCAAGCGGGTTGGCTGGGATGTCGAAGGCGAGAGTAAAGACTGTGAAAATGACGGTGGTCATAGTGTTTGCGTACATCCTCTGCTGGAGTCCTTTCTTCACCATTCAACTTTGGTCCGTGTGGGACACAAACGCGCCAACAGAAAGTAGGTAAAGTTAGGAGATTCTGAGTTCTAAACACATATAAACAATTAGTCTATAGCCACATATTAAAACTCTTCGTTTTAATGCGTAAAGTCTGAATTCATACAAAGGAAAACCTTTTACGCGGTCAAGGGCGTATTTAATGCACACTTAACCCGCGTGCGTAAATACGCATTTGAATTATGCGTAAAAGTGCGTTCTTGTGATAAAATATTCTCCTCTTTTTCCAGCTGCGACCTTCACGATTATGATGCTTTTGGCCAGTTTGAACAGCTGTGCAAACCCCTGCATATACCTGCTCTTCAGTAGCCACATGCCGAAGAAATGCATGGCAGTTTTGTGGCAAAGACACACAAAGGGAAAGGATTCATTGCGCGACGATGCGACTGTCATTAGCTCCATCAGCCTCAAAAGTATTCCTGATACAAAATGAGCCAGGTCTATAGGGAAAATAAACTATTAGGGCATATGTGGAAAAGCTAAACTGCGGAATACCTAAGGGAGATGCATTCAAGATTATTCTATCTGAAAATTGAACACAACAAACATCCTGAATGTGTGTAGAACATATGTTGAATGCCTGATTTAATTTGAAAATATTTGTTTTTCCTGTGAAAGAGGGCTACATGATTTCATTTTATTTTCAGCAGTGCAATTGGCCAGCCCAAGCTCAGAAATTATGAATATGTGATTGTATTTTCCTATCCAAAATACTGTATGTATATTGTTATTTGTACAAACATCACAGAAAGTGTTGCACATTATTTATGGATAACAAGTTTTCAATGGCATTGCTTGTGTGTGTGTTTTTGGTCATGCAAGTTTAATAGGCTTTAGGTTGCTGTTATCTTCATAACCGTGCATTTGCTGCAGCCTCTGCATTCTACATTTCATTATATTAATGTAGCTATTTATAATTGGATAGGTTTAAAACATATTCATATTTCACTTACCTGAGAAAGATCATATATATATGATCAATTATTTAAAATTAACTCATTCAATGTGACAGAGAACGGCTTTATATTCATTTTTGTCTGATTTAAAATGGTGTAGGTTCACACTATTACTGCTGTTAGAATCCGGCAGTTATCATAATGAATGTCTGGTCAAAAATAAAAGCATATGTTACCATATGCAAATATCAGGGGTTCATGTTGTTTTAAAAATGCTCTTCAAACAAGTCCTTTCAACATAAGTGATTTAATTAATTATGCTATTAGAACTGTGATTCAGGCCAAAAACAAGATGTTACATGTCATAGGAAATGCGAAAGGCCCTATGTGTTGTGGGGGTCTTCTGCTGCCGTAATACTGTAGGCCTGTATCACATGATGAGGGCTGTATAACCAAGATAACATTGAAATTGAACACTGTTCTCATATATGTGTGCTGTGTTGCCATTGACAGGCACCCTAAATGCAACATTTAAATTTAGGAATGTCCCATTTGATTATAAGTAGGACACTTCCTACACCTGACTTTGCTGTGGAAGAATCATATGTAGGCCTATGTAGGCATGTAGGCCGACCTTTTATGCACAAGGTATTAATGATTACATGACATGTCAAATTAAAAATTTCCATTATAACATTTAGTAAATGTTAAAAATATAACATAGCTCTAGATTTTCGTTTTGGCTAAGTCATTTATGAAATGTGATCATCATTCCCATTGAATCGACTGATTGATTATAGTAATTAATTTTCATTTAGTAATTTCCAGAAAACGAACAACTAATAATTATGTATAATGCAGAAGCATGCCAAGTGTATTTATCCTAATCAAGTAATTAACTTTAATTAATGCAATTGCCAGAAACAAACAATGGAGAACCACATGAACTGTACAATACAGAGTGCCAAGTGTATGTATATATAGAGATGATACAGTGTCACTCAACAGGGCTGACGTAAGTACATGTTCAGAGTATCTACTGTACTTTTAGTATATATTGCTTTTACTCCATTACATTTGAAAGACAAATATTTTACATCTGACCACTACATTTCTATGAAGGTTCCAATTACTTTAAAGCATGGCTTTGCAGTCAGGATACATTTTCTTTTCAAAAATGCACATGCCATACTCCTGTTGGTCAAAGGGGAAAAAACATTTCAGTAAACAACATGACCACTTAGTTAGACTTACTTAGTGTTTTCTGCCTAATTGAACAGTTCAGTTTGACCCTTAAATCACTCCTTCACTTAGTGTAGCCTGCTGTCAAGCTTGCATGCATGTCAATATGATGTTTTCAAAGACATCAGTGAGAGAGTTCTCCCTCAGAAGCTTCACCCCACACATGAAAACGCATTGCAAGGTAAGGATAGTGTTGTCTTTTGGTGTTCCCATAGAAACACCATTATTTTTTCAGCATACACATGTAAACAGACTGTTCTGTGAGAAGTCTTGATATTTGTTGAATTTGACAAAACTATTATTACTCACTCACAATCACTAGACATTTTTTGTATTTTAAATACAGGTAGGCCTTCTTTAACAACGTATTGGAATAATATTTCACCAGGAATATAGGCATATAATAAACTCTTTAAGTTGTGTACTTTGACTTTTATTTAATTCTCAGGCAACTTCAATATTGTTTTATGCATCATCAACTAAGTTCTACATCTATAGTCAGACACATATCAGTCACATAAAAAAACCCCTTTGTTTATAAATCCAAAAAAGCATGAAGCTTTTTCACTGCACCATCTAAACAAATAACATAACAGTTCAAATGAGCACAATCATAACATTATTATGCAGATACATATCTGCTGCCAAGAAGCATGTTGATTTATTGTTGTGAACAGTTAACAATTCTGGGAAGACTGCTTGACATGCATGCTCACTGAAAACATGTCTAGGACTGTGTGCTCATAAAAACACACTAAATGTGGTTAAAGGTACAATCCTCAAATGTATTCTATCACAACTGACAAAAGATACAGATATCAGCATATTTATTTATTTAATTTGTAAACTTAATGGAAAAGACACACATAGGCTCAATCTGCATTGAAAGCATGAATCCCATAGTGAAGCAGTCCATTATGACTGCATTATTTTATTAGTTATTGTAGGGGGAAATGTGGTATCCTGGCAACATGGAAGCCATGTCGATGAAGGCTCAAAAGAAAACCACACTTTTCTGCTTTTGTGTCATAAAGCATTCATTAACCTCTCTATTTAAAAATAGTAATTACATTACTGAGACGTCTGAAGATAAGTGTAAGTCATGTTAGAGTGAGTCCACATCACTCTCTGGCTAATATGTAGGGCTATGCATTTGATATTATTTGAGGCCAAGCATATTAATTCAGTGATTTCCCTCTTTACAAATATTACATAATGATTGAAATGACATTGATGAATATCAACATTTACTATAGCATTAATGAACTCTGCTTGCTTAGGGTACAACAGCATACTTGTTGACAGTGCTGCTGTTTGAACGAATACATGGCTGCAAGTCAACATTTTAGATTCTGCTAATAGTAGGCTATACAACAAACCTGCTCACAAATGTGAATAAAATAACCTTGCAATAAATCTGTGCAACAAACAAATCTGACAGAGACTAGTCAGGCTCATGTCCATTAGACATTATGCTGGAGCACAGGCACACAATTTTGCCATGCCACACAAAATACTGTAAAAGTACAGTAATATGGAAAATGTCAAATATTATACTCCTTACCATCTAGCATAAACATCACTGACTATCTGATACAGGTGTTATTTGTGCATTCATAGCAACTTTTAGGCACCTTGAAGAATGACCCTTCACCCTTTATTAGAAACACATCCCACCCTATAAAGATTAACTTTATTT
>JAODUH010035704.1:0-21626 GCA_027564835.1 Typhlichthys subterraneus
GAACTGTTTTTACTCAACCAGTAAGATGGAAACTATCGGTTCTCGTGACATCCATACTTTCTATTACTTTTCTACTCGGACTCCTGCCTCGCAACATCCAGGAAGGTTTTATACATCCACATGCCGTTGTTGGAGGGTGCGCCCGCAGCCAAATCAGCTGCTGTTGGCGGGTGATTAGGGAGCGCTTGATTTAATATAGAGCAGAGTTTTCTATGAGCAGAGCACGTATTTTAAACATCAATATCGCAGTCGATCATGTTCATTTAATCTCGAGTAGCCAAAATCGTAATCGCGATCGATATTCGATTAATTGTGCAGCCCTAACATGTCCTAATTGTTTATATTTCTCCTCTTTACTGGAATTGTATTCTACCCTCATAGATAATGAATCCACATTACAAGTTTTGCTGTCAGTATTTAAATTGGATGTGTCATCTGGAATTTCCTGTTTTACCATCATTTCTTATAGTTGCCACTCCCATCAATGGGACACAAAAGAAAAGGAGGGCATAGGATCTCGCTGTACTACATGACACAGAAAGAATCAAAGCAGTCTATGGGTGTAGCTGCTCAACAAGCCATTACCAGGTGACCTCTAGCTAAACCTGTCCTTATGACATAGCGTGGCTAGCAGCCGTCTACCCTAGTAGAGCATTTGATCAAGTCAGTAGAATACATTGCAAGCTCTTACCACGCCTGGCCAAACTAGTATCCTACAGTACACTCATCCAAGTGTGATGAGACTGTGTGGACAGGATGGGCTCCCACCTCCTAAACTACAGTTCCACAATCAGGTTCAAATGTAACACCACAACAAGATGGTTTAGGACAGCGTTCCCCAATCCTCGTGATGGAGGGTTGCTGCCCTGCGTGTTTTAGACATCTCCCTGCTCCAACACACCTGACTAAATGAATGAATCCTGACAATGACCCATTCATGTGAGTCGGGTGTGTTGAAGCAGGGAGACATCTAAAACATGCAGGACAGTGGCCCTCCAGGACCAGGATTGGGGAACACGGTTTTAAACTATCTTATTGTGATGTTTAGTTTGAACCTAATAGTGATGATCCAGCTCAAATTTAGAATACACAGATAAAGCAACATATCGGCTGGATGGATGATACAGCACCTTCCTCCCACATGCATAATGAGATCACAGCTCTTGTCCTTCCCAATAAAATAGCATACAACCTGCAGTTGCTATTGCTGATTCAGCTAACATCACAATACTTACAAGGAGCACAGATAGGACAGTGACCTACTAAGTCTTGCAAACTAAGTCACAATCATCATGTCAGCTCTTTTGTTACAGTCATTCCATGTCACTGTTGTTATCACCACTGCAAGCATGGAACTTTCACAAATGTTACAAACAGAGGTGAAATGTCTAAACATTTGAAACAGTTCATGCCCAAGTATAGAGATATTCATTTAGGGATGGCAATTGCATTAACCCACATTTGAAAAAACAAAAACAGAGCAATCCAGTGAGATAGTTAGGATTTACCAACTCACAAAACCTGTGTCTTCAACAAAACATTCTCTCCATAGCCAAGAATCAAGTCTAATCACCTCGATACAGCCCAAGGAATTTAGGCTACGCAAAGCTCCACAACTTGTCATACATTAGGAAAAGCACTTACATGAACAATTCATCCAATGGCAGTCACTAGTGGCTGTACAATTCTCACATGTCTTCAGACTGGAGCAAGCATCTGTAAAGCAATCAGATATTGTAGTGGTTGCAAAGGCAAAAATAATAATCTGTTCAAATGGTGTCACCAAACGAAGTGTATAAAACTCAACATATGCGATCTTTAATACAAATACATGGTTAGTAATTTTACATATTATTCAGTGCAGTATGATGTTGGTTTAGTGAGTAGCCTATACATGTTTGCCTATGTGACAACTTTCTCATGAAAGAATATAGATAGGTTATTTTCAGCGTTAGTTTTGTGGCAAGTTGATATCAGCTGCCTTATTAAGGCAACTTTACTAACACATTACATATAAATAACTGACTGTCAATATTTACATCGGAGATAGAATGAATGACAACCCTGACATGATCAAATACACGTCTGATGACCAATTAAGCGTTTTTTCTGTAGATTGCCTAACAGCCAGTGTCGAAATTGTTTCACCGGCGAAAGGCTTCCTTTTCAGACTGCGCGCCTGTATATTAGAATTTAGGCTAATTGGTCAAATGTGTTTGTGTCTTTTGTGCCACTGTCTTTATCTGAATTGTCAATCAAATACTTACTAAAGTATATTCATTAACGTAATACCATTATTACAAATATAATGTAATTTTGCATTCAATTCGTATTATATACCTGCATAACTACACAAGTTATTTATCCTAATGACCGACAAAATACAGTTTCATCACAACACCATGGTCGTACTGTAATAGAGAAAGCCAAGTAAGGAACGCCTGCTGTGGTAAGCTAGCTTCAGCAATAAGACAGCTCAAACTGCTGCGTTTTGATGGGTCGCAAACTTACCTTCATTCGTTGATGCTAACGCAAAGACCAACCCCAGGACTAAAGCGAAAAACACACGTTTGAAGTACATGGTTGTAGCCTAATTATGCCCTGCTTCTCGTCCCTGAAAACGTATTTACTACGAAACGTCGAGAATGTAATATCTGAGATTTGACTTCCTCGTCGTGCTCCACTGTTACTGGCTAGCTTGTCACTTCCTACTTGACAGGTCATGTGGCACCTTTTCCTGGGAGGGGTGACCATGTCGTAGCGATACCAAGCTGTTCTATTACCTTATTATATCCGTGTTGTCTATCTGTCCCTTATAATTTACTCACTTCCAATATATCAACCAAATACTTTAGACCTAATATGCTGTAGACCCAAAAAGGTGCAAGTTCATCTACTATGGTACCATCTAGAGAGAGAGAGAGAGAGAGAGAGAGTGAGAGAAAAAAATAAATAAATAAATACAGTAGGCTACATGAAACATTTGTGTTTTATTGCATAGCATTTAAGCCAATGTTTAATTGATGGAACAAAGACCAGTCCTCTGTACAAATAGGCTATATACATTTTAAAAATATTTACATGGACTTGATTGTAGACTACTGAATTAAGTCATGGATGTAAAAAAAGATGTAATGCATGTGTTTATTCATATAACTTCCCTGTTGTGTTTTGATATAATATCAAATATAACTTAGTACTACTTGAGATTGGGGTCTTTTCCACAATTTACAATTTTACAGTCCTGCTTGGGTCTTTCATTTAAGGTTGAGACTTCTTCTAGCCGCCTCAGAGCATCTGTGCCTTCAACCACTTGACTAAACAAATGGGGGAAATGCAGTACATTATTAAAAAACATTCTCTTAACAACGTTTTCATGAACTGTAGAACTGAATGGTAAATTGATGAGAAAAGATATTCATGGCACAAACCCAAATGCAACATAGTTATTGTCCATCCACAGGGCAGGCTGCAGTGTGATGTAGAATTGGGATCCATTAGTATTGCGTCCTTTGTTGGCCATTCCTAGAATGCCTCGCTTGCTGTGGGACACGGCAAAGCACTCATCTAAAGGACGACAGGGCATAAAGTTAAATGTATACAGTTTCTTTACACTGCATTAAATCTATTTATATGAGAGTAGTACAAACTAAATATGTTTGTTGATAATACACCTGCAAATGTTGGCCCATATATTGACTCCCCTCCATTGCCTCTACTTGCTGGTGAAATATCTAAAAAATATAAATATGCTTTTTAAAAACAGGTTTACATATCTTATGTAATGTTTTAAATGTAAACATACTTATAGTAACGGCTGCTATAGCCCTACCTCCACCTTGTATCCATCCATTTGGCACAATACGATGGAACAAAGATCCCTTGTAACATAGCATGAGGCCGCTCTCTGACAGACCTAGCTCCCCTGTGCACAGTGCCAAGAAGTTCTTACATGTCTTTGGACACACATCTGAGAAGAGCTGGGGAAAGGCAAAATGTTGTCATGAAATGACAAGTGGCAATGAGTTGGTTATACCCATTACAAGTGCTGTCACTTAGGGTTAAGAGAAATGCCTACAGGAGTATATTAAGGAAGAAAATTAGGTATGGAAGGCCAGGAGTGCATGTTCCCCCGCACTTGAGTAGTGAGGGGGATGCCTCTTTGCCCTCTTTAGCCCTCTCCTTACAGCTCTCAGACTTCTGTGCCAACATTGTTGTGGCCAATTGCATTTCTAACATCAGCAGTGATTTGGAGCAGAAATGTGGGATTCTACAGACACTATAACAACAGCGTTCTGTATGTCTCACCTCAAACAATAATCTTCCGACTTCTCCAAGAATCTCAATATCCAGAAAGGCAAACTGATGCTATTATGAAAGTAAAGAGATGATGCTGTCAGATTGATGGAGCTGTAAACCAAACTTTTAAAAACACAGAGTGGTGAATGCCATTGAAGATACTATTATTCTATATTTTACTTGCCCCTGATAAACGGAGGTGCCTTGAGCAGTAGTCTTCAGTTATTGCTCGATAAAGTGCTGGTGGACGGTTGAAAACAAAGTTCCATTCTTTGGAAGCCCAACTAGTAAGGTCCTTCTCATTACCAAGGAAGTTGCCATTTTGAAAGCACATCAGTTTGCTTGAGTATTGCCACAACTCAGCACGTAGTTCCTTGAATTAATTTGAATGAATGGAGTTGTTAACAGATGATTGGACTGATTCAGCGTTTCATTACACTATTACAAAATATTAATACACGTGATAATGATAGATAGATTACCACTCATTTAAATCTGCTGTGGACTACTTTTGCTGTCTTTATTTACATTATAAAGATGCTCACCCTAATGACGTCACCTGAAGAGCATGCACTCATGTTGGCTTGAGTGTTATCTTATCTTTTTTAGAAACATGCAATTTCTATTTGTAATATTCGTGACTTACCATTTTTTTACTGCACAGATACATATTCCAATCACATTCAAATAATGGTTGAATTGTTGGGTCCAAAAATGAATTGGGAAACTTCTGTTTCAGCCCCTATAAAAGAAAGTACAATGCTATTACGTTTAGAATATGAACAAGTTTAAAACAAGTTTGACACAGTACCGGTAATGTACAGTACCGTATTGATATTATGAAAAGCAATAATACATTCATCTTCCCCACCTCAGCAATGGCCATAGCAATATGAAAAGTATATTCTTTAAAAATGCCGACAATTTGGATGTGTACTTTGGATGAATCGGCGTCTGTGTTTGCCATGTTTTACCACAGATCCTGCTAATATTTTGATTGTATGTGCCCGACAACTTGAAGACAGTAAACCGAAGCTGTATCCTAGCAACGAGTAGTCGGCGGCGCACGGTTATGACGACGTTCTAGCTTTTGGGCGTAGTACCAATTCTAAAAATACAATACTGACGAGTCTCCTACTCAGAATAGACGACGTGTCATTTAAATACATATGTTTATAGTACAAGCCCACATGTTTAGTATAGTAATTGCATTCTGCCAGCGTTGCACTAACGTCCTTAGAATATCTCTATTGTACGTTTATTTTACGGCTAGCGAACAGTGTAGCGGAGTCTAAATACATTACAGAATTAGAACGCTGCCGCATGGCGCCACTTTTTAAACTTGGGTAAACTGTAAACTACTACTAGCCAGCCACAGCTAGCCTCTTGTAATCTGTATATGTGGCAGTGCTGCTAACTAATCGTGTCTTTCGTTTTCACGTAAATGTAATCGCGGGATGAAATGGGCGTGCATGACTTGTGGTCTATCCTCGGTCCGGTTTGTGAATCGGTACCGTTGTACAGTTTGACTGGAAAGACGCTTGCAGTGGACCTCAGCTTGTGGGTATGCGAGGCCCAGCACGTTCAAGGAATGATGGGGAAAGTGACAAAACCACACTTGAGGTAGGCTTGAGGCTCTATGGGAATGATCATTTGTCTATATTATACGTGTATTTGCCGCATGCAGAATGCTATGGAATATGTTTTAGTAATCAAGACATCTTCACGTTCTGACATCTTATTTCTGCATCACAGGAATCTGTTTTTCAGAGTATCATCCCTCACATTAATGGGGGTTAAGCTTGTTTTTGTAATGGAAGGAGAGGCCCCAGAACTTAAAGCAGAAACCATGAGTAAAAGGAAAGAGGTTAGATTCGGAGGAATGAAAAAGGCTGCCCCAAAGTCAACGACAAGCAAGAACACCAGCAGAGGGCGCTTTAATGCTATACTTAGAGAGGTTTGTGGTTCACTTCTGTGGAAGTTAAATTAAGATAGACGAACGTATTACATCTTTATAGAAACTTACCATGTCTTGTCTACAGTGTGCAGATATGTTGGACTACCTTGGCGTTCCCTGGGTGACGGCGGCTGGAGAGGCTGAGGCCATGTGTGCTTACCTGGACTCCCAGGGTCTGGTGGATGGCTGCATCACCAATGACGGTGACGCCTTCTTGTATGGAGCTCAGATTGTCTATAGAAATTTCAACATGAACACTAAGGTAAAAGCATAAGGCATATGCCTCTTAGGTTTGCAGCATAGTTAATGCATTCTGCCGTTTGACTGACTTATTATAATATGAATTATATAACCTTTTATATATTGCATAATTTTGATAATCTTATTAAATTTCATTAGAATAATGTTTTTTGTTAGTTATTATGTTGTAAATTTTTTCCTTGTTTATAGTTTTTAGAATCTCTGCTGAACCATGATGGTCAGAAATGGTATACATTACCAATCTCATTTAAGTAATTAATTATCTTTCTTAATTTCTTTTAGGACCCTCAGGTGGATTGTTACAGGACACATTGCGTGCAAAGGGAGCTAAAGCTGTCTAGAGAGAATCTAATTGGTCTGGCAGTCCTTCTTGGATGTGATTACATTCCCAAGGTAAGGCATAGTGATGGTGCTATCATAATCGCGTTGTTTAATGTCCATTAACAAATGGATGGCTAACAACATTCTGCAATTGAATACTGATAAAACTGACGTGGTGATCATTGCCCCAAAAAGTATTTCCACTAAAATTAGACAGGCTATTGGGTTTTTATATACCTCTGATTTCTACAGCATGAGAAATGTAGGTGTCCTTTTTGACAAATGTGTGTTAAAAATTGTAACTTTGCTTCGTTCCTGCATTTTTTCATTTAAGGAACATTGCACAAAAAAAAGAAGACATGTAGTTTTAAAAAAGGAGATGGAGATGCTTGTTCCTGTTTTCATTTATTCACGATTGGGTTATTGTAATGCATTATATACTTGTTTGAATAAGTCATCCCTAGATCGACTGCAAGTTGTACAGAACACAGCTGAAAGGCTTCTGACTAGGACAAACAGGAGATCACATATCACTCCTGTGCTTGGGGCATCACACTGGCTTTCTATTTGTTTCAGAGTCCACACACCTCTGGTCGGTCTCTTGTCTTCAGGCCAAGGCCTTTTAACTGTCCCAATAACTTGTTTCAACACAAGAGGTGATTGTGTTTTAAACACAGTGGCGCCCAGGCTGTGTAGCGCTCTCTGTCTAGCCTTTAGAGCTATGGATACTGTGGACACTTTTAAAAGACAACTCTTTTTAGACAAGCTTTTCATTAGTATTGTGATGTGCTATATTTTTATTGTATTATCGTTTGTACTATTTAAGTGTGCAGATTATTTAGTTTGTATTTCAGTTTATTACATTATCAATGTCTTCCCATATCTCCAAAAGGGTGTACCAGGGGTTGGTAAAGAGCAAGCCTTGAGGCTGATCCAGACATTGAAGGGACAAACACTTCTACAAAAGTAGGAATCATAACTATGTAACCTTTTTAGTTTTTTTCTTTTCTAAAACCTAATACTGAAAATATGAATCAATCTTTATTAATATCTTCAGGCTAAATGTTACCTTTTCAACTCATCCAGGTTCCATCAGTGGAAGGAGAACAATACAGATGTCCCTGTGGGAGTGACAAAGAAGGTTCCACACTGCCATGTTTGTCGACATCCCGGTGAGTGGTGCCCTGGTGTGATCTCTGACCTCTCTTGCGTCCTGATAAGAGGTGATGAATCATAGGGGAGAGAGGGTGTGGCAGGGCTGGGTGATATCAACAACCAGGAGACATCACTGTCATTTCACATATTTAGGTAAATAATTAATTAATAAATGTGAACGATTCACCGAAAGAATGCCACTTCGTATGTTTTTTTTCTGCCATCATGGCACCCTGAAAACAATAGTCCAAGTTGACTACTCTATTACATGATTACTGTACTATGAACTAGGAGTGTTTTTCAATAAAGGAACGATGAATGCAAGATCATTCGAAAGTGTCATCCACAATCACATCAGATCAGTCTCAAACAGCTATAGTACATAGATGCCTTATCTATATATCCCACTGGGCAAGTAAAACTATCGTTAAATGGTTTTGGTCCACATGCAAGAGTCCAAAACCTTCCAAGATTGCTAAGAAGTGGGCACCTCATAATAGTTTTTATGTAAGACATACATGTTACATGTGACTTACTTGTAATGAACAAGTATTGAATATAGATGTAGATAATATACACACACAATATAACTCACAGACTCACACATTGTGTTAGCACTTAGCTAGTATGTTTTCTGCACACCACCAAGCATTAGCAGTACAAATGCTCCCACATTATACCCAGGGATTGGAAACCTATGTTTCCATCATTCATTCGCGAAATAGATTTCCTTTTCCATGTTAGTATATACTGGCCATGTATTTCTGGTCTACTTATTCTTGCTGATTTCCTCCCATTCGTAGGTTCCACCAAGGCCCATGAGCATTGTGGCTGTGTGCTGTGTGGCAGCAGACATTTCTGTGAACCTCAGGATTTTGACTACCAGTGTCCGTGTGAATGGCACCGCTATGAACGGACACGTCAGGCTTCCTCGCTCGAGGCTACCATCAAGAGGCAAGCAGCTGCTTCTGAGAGAAGTCTCGCGTCTAATAAAGAAATACAGACGCCAGCTGATAGAAAACCATGTATTGATTTATACACGGTCCTCTTTACAGACATGTTTTAAGCATATTTTATATTTGACACAGTTTAGCTGCCGTTTGTAATTTTTTGTGTAAATTAACTTCTTGGTTTATTTTAGGAAAACATTGGCAAGTGAACAATTCCCTTTTACAGAGGTACAGTGGTATTTTTATGTCTATTTTTCAATAATCAATTTCAACAGCAGCTTTAAAGATGTGATTTCCAGATTTTTTTTTAAATGCCACACGTTGCAGATCATCAACGAATTTCTGATCTCCAAGGATAAACGTGAATCATTCAGGTGGAGAAAGCCAAGTATGGTATTAATGCAGGTTTGTTTGCTCAAATTTGATTAGCCATTATTTATTTGGTCAATAGATGTGGATGGAGTGGTATAGTTTTTACGAAACGTGTTGTTTTCTAGGATTTTGCCTACAACAAAATGGAGTGGCCTAAGCACTACACCAGCGAAAAGGTTCTAGTCTTGATGACTTACGCCGAAATGATGAATAACAAATATGGAAGACAGACGCCATCGCAAATTAACCCTCTCCGGTAATGCAGCAATGAATGAGTGTACATTTTATTTCTAAATGGATCCTGGCATCTTGTGAGAAATTGTGAGTTGAACTGAGTCAGTGTTGTGGAACGTTTTCTTCGATAACAGAATATTTAAACAAAGAGTGAGGAATGCAGTCGCCTGCTTTGAAGTCATCTGGAGCACACCAGGTCAGTTTGATTGTTTGACACGTTTCAGATTATGAGCATCTGATCTTGACATTTTATTTGATCAGTGGCCCCTCAAAAGGAAGTGATTTATAGGAGACGCATGGTTTTGCTAACACACATGCAAACACGGGTGAAGATAAAATATCTATATGAAAAAGGTGTAATATACTATTCCAATCAAAAAAAGCTTATTTAAAATATTTTAATCTCATGGTCCCACACACATCTCGACCCCTACTTTGAAACCCAGTGATGTATCATCATCCTCTTGTTGCATGCTCTCAGATTGCAAGTTAAAAGATCGTAGAGATATAAATATGTATCTGAATATCCAAGGGGCAAGGGGCCAAGGGGCTCGTCACCATGTCGTCTGTTAGTGGCCGACTGTGAGCTGGGGTACCGAGGTGACAGATCAGTCACAGCAGCTACTAGGTGCTAAGCCAGCTTCCTCCTGTGGCTGGGAAAACTGTCATATCAAAGTGTGCCTCGCTAACAACCTGGGCTGGCTGGCCTGAGAGCGTCTTGATCCACATTTCAGATAGCATGTGGCCATGCGTGTGTTCTTTAAAAAAAATTATATTTGTTTTATTTACGTGATGTTTCTGCTGCCCTATAATCGATCTTAAAATAAATAGCAACACTTACATTTAGATAATTGATGTGTATCTCTTGCTCTCCCATGCAGAGCACTATGTGTTCCCTGAGGATAATGCAGCAGAGAACCAGGATGAGGTCAGAACCATTGAGGAAGAGGCACTCTTCCGGCTGGCCTATCCAGAGTTAGTGGAGCTGTACCTGAGAGACAAAGCTCTTGCTGAGGAAAACAAGACCAAGAGTAAGATTAGACCATATTTACTAATTTATCATAATCAAGTATTACTCCTGCTGGGTGTCTTTCAGGAAATATATCTTCAATATACAGTGAGTGTGCATTGCAAAGTGTGTGTGTGTGTGTATATTAGTGAATGAAGAGACCATTTGTCAACGAGTGAAGATGATGCATATTCCTAAAACGCCAATACAAATGTGAAACGTCCTTTTAGTAAATGTAGCTCCCCACACACACCCAGGTTTGATCAACTCAGAGACTTCCTATGTAGTCCCAACAAGCGTACTGATCAAAGTACAACTTACAACTTCAGGATGTCTTTCAAGGCTGTCACTTACAGCCGCCCTGACACCTGAAAATGCAGAGTTTTTGCAGCTCTGTTAGTTCACACCCAAGTCTTTGGTGCATCAGTCTCAGGCCTGGCTGTCATTTTAAACGGGTTGTGCTTCCAACAGACCTGGCTCTCAATGCTGTAGAGCTCATTTTGATCATCAAATACATTTTTTTTTAACTAGCGGCTAGTCAACATGACTGAGAGATAATGAATATAATAATAGATGATTGCACGATGCCCATAGTAGCTGTAACATTCATCTTTGTAAGAGTGTTTTGCTTGGATCAACACATTAAGCATTCATTCAAGTCATTTCTCTTCCAGAAAAGAAAGCAATGAGTAAAAAAGAGAAGCCCTCCGACCTCTGCGATGGCTTCTCAGACCTGCTGGCCCAGATGACCCTTCAGGGCGCCGCGTCAGACAACGCTGACCCACACAGAGACACACAGGTGCTGCCATCTATTACCCCCCATGGTGCAGCTGAACCAGAAATAGTGGATCTGGATTCTCCCCTGCCCAAACGAACACCTGTGACCTCTAGTAAAGACCACTGCGGTCTGAGAAATGGATCAGTCTCTCCCTTGACCTCAGCGTCCTGCCGGAGACACGTTAAATCACAGAGTGCCCCCTCACCCTCCGTATCAGCCGCCATCGACGCGTTGCACCTGAGCGACATTGACTGGGACACCTCGTCCTTCACCTCCTCTCTGACACCACAGGGAACCTCCCGTTGGATCCCCGAGCCCGAGCAGAAGTCCCCGACAGATGTCCCAGTAGCGACGTCCAAACCTGTCTCAGACTTGGGCTACACCGAGCGTTCTCTCTGGGACCGGGTTCTCATGAGAAACACGGTCAGGTGTTTGGACCAGGCGGTGGTGGTGGCCCACAATGATGAGGTCATAACAAAACCACACCGCCAGGCCCCCTCCCTGGAGACCACATCTTCTCACCCCAAGCCCAGTGGACATATTCTCCACGTAGACTGTAGTGACGTCAAACCATTAGAGAAGCAGCATGTGGCCGTTGATGTAGGACCTCGTACTGGTGAAGGCACAATCGGAGCAATAGACCAAGCCCATCACAGGTCACATTCAGTGCCCTTATCCCAAGCTCAAAGCAAGGCGAACCACGGTGGCAATGGTAAACAAACGTCTAAATACAAATTTGTCAAGGCAGCCATTTCGTCACCTGTGCCGCCAGCGAGATGCCACTCTGATCCATGTCCGAACAACAAGGAGAAGTTTCCGACCACCAAAAGGAGTGTGTGCGCCTCCGTGTGTTCATCAAGTGACGAAAGTGATGTGGAGAACAGGCCGCTCAGATCTCAAAGGAAGGGTCAAATCAAGCCCCAGTACAAGCTTACGTGTAATTCCCACAAAGACTTTAGATTCAAACCCACTTCAACCAATGCAACCCTAAACACGGCTACTAGTAAGGTATTAGGGCCAGCATCTGTTCTGAGTAAGCATGTGGATATTCAGTTAGAGGGCAGCCCTTCATCCACAGAATATCCTTTGCTGGCCAGTATAGACAGTGATGGATGTATCGTGACTCCAGCTTCACCTGCTACTGTTTCAGATGAATCGGTGATTTGTGGTGGAAGCCCACTTCCTTTAGCTGAAAGGCTAAGATTAAAGCTCCTCAAATAATGGATTTAATGTGTTGTTTCAAAAATAATGTGTCCTTATATAACCTCACCGCAGTATTATGCATTTTTGTGTATATTAATCTTCTAATGTACTAGTTTTAATAATGTTTTCATCTTTGTCTTAAAAAAAAATGGCATTATGACTGAGACAATTAAAACCAGTTATTGTATTATACTACGTTTCTGTGTCAGCATTATACATATCTAACCTGTGTCCTGCCAGGTTATATATTCACAATATCTAACCTGCCACAGCCTACCATGCACCCCTTGACTGCAAGTCCCTGGATATCCCTAAAGTTTTCTTTTAAAGCATATAATGATTTCCAATGTGTTATTTGATATGCAAAGACACTTCATTTGTTAGTACATTTTATCCATTCCGTATGCAAAAATAAAGTACAAGGTAAGCTTCTGTATTCTTGGTTGAGTTACTTTACATCCATGTTTGTTTTTTAAAATCAGCACCTGTGCGCCAGGTGCGTTTTATACTGCTCAGAAATATGGTACTTTTACAATGGCTTAGTGGCTGTAATGAAGACAAGGAATTACCGATGTGGGGAATGGTTAGGCATGGCTTGTTTTCTTTCGACCCATATTAACCGCCTTTACAACTGACCAGTGTTGGCTCCCTTGATCATTAGTGACGCGATGCGCACCTCTTCAGACATGAAAGGCTTGACAGGTTAGTGTGTCGTCTAGCAGGAACTCTGACAGCTGCATCTTATGACTTGCGTAATGACATCTATTGCATAGCTTCAACATGTTTATGCTCTACGTCTGGTCACTTTGGAGGGTTGTCTATCTGTTTTGGCAGATCTTTTTTTAGGCCTATAGACAGTTATATAATAAAATTAATTCTGGGCCAGACAAAGTAGCCAATGCTTATTTGTGTTCCAGACCAAGGACACACGCACGGCTGATTTAACAAAGACTTGTGAAAGTCTCAGGTGTAAAACAATCCTTTTATTCCTCCATTACACAAATCACATCAAACCGATAATTGTTGTCATGTCGACTTAAAGGATCGCTTCGCACAAAAGTGAATCTAATTATTTTTCTTTCTACTACACATTATCCGTCTATTTGGCCTTATTCACACCCAAGTGACAACGAACGACGTCCTTGGAGAAGGTCGCATTTTGGCACTTAACTTTTCTTTGAACCTTTCGCCTCAGCTGTGAACTCATAAACCCCCGGAGATGTGCTTTCATATAAAACGGCTGGCAGATCAGTTCCTCCGAATTTGCCATTATACCCTGCACAGCTGCTCGAACCTCGAGCTACACTTCTTCTGACATGGAGTGTGACATGGAGATAACCAACATACTCTCCGCGTGGGCCATTCAAAGTCAAGAGGGTGCTTTTGGAGATGACCATGATTCACTACAGTCTAACTCACCAGAGTCTTCCTTCGACTCGATGTGTTCTTCACCTGAGATGCCGTCGAGTTCCAGCGGGCATCGGGATATCCAGAATTTCGTTCATGAATTTGCGGGACGCAGTACCCAGTGCACTTCGCAAAGACAGACCAAGCCAAAGATGTCAACAAAAAGACGCATGAAAGCGAGTGAGAGGGAGAAGATGCGGATGAGAAGTCTTGCTGAAGCATTGCACCAGCTCCGCGAATACCTTCCACCGGATTATAGCAAAAAAGGACAGCCCCTGACCAAAATACAAACCCTCAAATACACAATTGAGTATATCAACAAACTTGCGGACATTCTGAGTCATGCGTAAAGATCTGAACATTTACTAACCCAGTCTCCGGCGCTCTGCTTGACATCCCCAAAAGAAGAATGCGTCAGTTTATGATAACTTAATGTATTTACTGTTTGTTCTTTTTCTTTTGCCCCTTTTTTGATGTAAATATTCTTCAGTGGGCACTTGAGAAATATTTGTATATGGAGTTCTCTGTCATTTTGCATTTAAACAACATAGAGCCGACAGAAGAAAATGGCTTTAGTATGTTTTGATTAATCAGTTATATTGTGTTTTTGAGATATATAATGATCGTTAATCTGCAACATTGCGAGCCATGTATTATGTTGCTCATTATCTGTCCATATGCAAGAGACAGAATGTTTTCCAAAATCTTTTTTTTTTTATTCAATCTTTCGAAATAAAATATGTTGACCTTGAGGCATTCTCTATTAATGTGTTACTTAGCAAAGTGTTGCAATTGGTAAGCAGCAGTGTAGAAGTAATTAAATGGAAGCCTGTCAATTTCTCGTCTACAAATAAGAATGTCAAAAACCCTGACGAATGCGTAACAAGAGCAACAAGCAACCAATGACAGGTCTGCGTGGGGTCCATAGGCGCGGCTTTACACTGCGACGCGTTCACAACGAAATCCGAGTCAAGCATTTCGTCTATTCGAGGCCGCCATTTCAACAGATTTCAGCCCGTAAACGAGAGCACCTCAATTTTAATTTTGTATGAATATGTATTTGTTGTTATAGCAAAGAAGGCACCTTTCTGGATTTACCTCGCCTTTTAGCGCCATTAGAAGTAAGTAGGTGTCTTCTGCACATTTGAGATCAGTAGGAGAGCAATCCACCAAAGGAACGCCCCTTGCATATTAAGACTACTTAGCGAGCTATTCTTGTATGATGTTTTAAGTGTGAGTGGATTAAATAGACAATATCTTGTTTTCGTTCCATATGCACCAACTTAGGCTTACACACAAGTATCCTACGTGGAACAGCTGACATTAACGGCCTTAAGGATTTAAAGCAAGATGAAGCCATATATTTTCACTATTTTCGAACGATCGAACTAGTGTGATCAATATAATTGTATTTCGTTGCCTGTTAACTATAGGCTATTCTTTATGTCAGGTATATCTAGTTATGAAAATACAGAAACGTGACTGACCCAGTTTCATGACTATAGCTACTGGTTTAATCTAATAAGTGTTGGTTGCTCCTTGCCAAGTCTAAATCATTGTGTAAATCTTAAAGGTATAGCCAATAAACCATTAAGCAAATTATATAAATAATCCACTTTTTCACCAGTAACACAAGACTCATCAGATGACTCATCAGATGATGTCAACAGTCCTGACTACAAGCGTCATCAAGGCAAAGTGGACAATAATCTCTCTCTCTCTCTCTCTCTCTCTCTCTCTCTCGCTCTCTCTCTCGCTCTCTCTCTCTCTCATGTCTTTGTAACACATTTTTGCCTTTGGGCTTTTAAATTCATTTGTGCTTTTCACTGTATCAAAGAGGTGGCAGATTAGATGACATTTAGGAAGAAATAGGTTTACAGCCTAATAAATGTCATAGCAACACCATTTATGTAAACATAACTGAAATCAGTCCAAAATACTGTATTTATCTGATATTATAGTTATGGACCAACGTACAGACGAACAGGTTACAAACACTACAGAGGTTTCCAAGGATGTATCTGTAGAGAAACCAGAAAACAAATTCAGGTCAGTCATATTCTTCCTTCCACCTTCAACAAACACGGGAATAGTTGAGGCACATATTTAGGTGTATGTGCGTGTTTGTGCATCAATGGGTTGAACCATGTAAGGCAGATCACCAGAGGCAGGATTTCGCTTGAACTCTTCAGGGGGTGTGGCCGAGGTAGGTGGACGAGCAGGGGAGGTACGCGTGGTGGGTGTGGCTTGATGATGAAGGCTTTCGGACCAGCCGCACGTGGAAGGGGCAGAGGAAGGGATGGAGCAATGAATGGGTTTGGATCTGTCAGGTAATCTGTTGTTTTATGAACACGCTTCCAAGTCACACGCTGTGTTGTCATCGATGCATAAAATGTTTTGGACACATGTCTCACTGTAATTATTTCTCAGGCGAATTGTTTTGAAATTGTCAGGAAATGGGCTATTTAGGACATGTGCTGCAAAAGATCTTGTAACCCCATAATGGTCATGTTAACAAGAATTTTTCTGCATTAATGCTTTCTTTTCCATCCAAGTTTTTGTGTATATTATGTTATAAATTACTATTTTTTCCATTCCATCACATGATGCTGCTCTGCTCCCTTACAGGAGGGGAATGGGGAGGGTGTGGCCATACCCGGACCTCAGGGGCTCACGGGAGGACCGGGTGGGGCAGGGGAGACTCATGGGCATGGGCCCGCCACCACCCATGCACCCCAGAGGACTATTCCCACTCATGCACAGGTAAACCCCTCCCCCAACCTTAATGCACACAACAGTTGTGTAAGGACATTGTCGTTCCTGATCTGTATAGCCTAGCCTACTGTCATTCACATTAATTGCCAATATCAATGATGCTTTAAAGGTAATACAGAAATTGTGTAGGGAACACTATGAAGAAATATTCCGGCCAAAGAATCATCAGAGGATTGTTTTATTCCTTCTTTTCGGCAAACAATTTATGACACCACTGTAGCTCTCTAATAAAGTTGTAGGCCTACAGTCAGACAAATGTTTCATTGTGTTGTGGGTATGTACAGTATGTCCATGTGAATGTGAATCCATACTTGTTTGTGTGTTCATGTACAGTATGTATGTGTGTGTGCGGTACATAATAACTTACTTCAATGCATTTACGGTGGTGAAAAAGTTGAGTCCTGTTTGCTTTGCTCTTGTGCGACCTGACATGGACTAGCAAGCGCATGACGCATTCACTCGTATCACGCATAGTTCGACCGTCTTACGTAACAAGCATTAACCCTGCCTTTAATGACATTAAATAGTGGACATTGCTTGCCAATGCTGGTAGTCTTCTGATGGTCGTCACAGTAGGCAAATAAACCATGAGATCAAACAACTTGGGTTATGCTACATCGGAATTTTTTTTTCTTTCTCAATTGTGTGGGGGGGGGGGGGGGGGGATATTTTTTTCCCAATTAAACTGGGGGGAATGTATCACACCCCCGCCTTCTGGGCCCGTGCTAACAGCCCCCCCACACCCCAATGGGCTAGACCAGTGTTTCTCAGACAAAAAGAAGCACTCTAAACAAACACCATGTTATTTTATTTTTTAATGCAGATTTTCACAATGTTAAAATAATCTCTTCACATCCTGTAGACATGGCCCCCATCCAGCTCTTCCACTGGGTCACCCTGGGTTTAGAGGCCGATTGCCACACCCACGAGGCCACGGTACACCCCCTCTTGGGCCGCCACACCACTTCCCTCCAAGAGGTCAGAGGGGGTAAGATTTATTCACACTGTTTAAATATTATTGTCATAGCTCTTCACCCTGTATCTATGTACCCTTGTTATGTTTATTTGGTTCATTCATTACAAATACAATGTAGGTTTCAAATGGAGCGGGATACATTCTTTTTTAACACATTTTATTATATACAAAAATACAGCCCCATGCACTCAGGCTAAGTTTAAATATGTAAAGGCATTTTTTTAATGGGCTACAGTCGTTATTTCTCAAACACACCAATGTGTGTAGATCTATTTTGGGTATATATGTAATATATATTTGGGAAGACCTTAGTTACTGTAGTTGCCTGCATTTAAATATGTGTTAAAAGTGTAATGAAATGAACAAGTACAATTATTAAGGTACAATTAAGGATGGAGAGGTGTGATAACATTTAGATAATAACTTTACCTACTCTTTATTAAATTGATTCCATTCTTTGACTTGACTCTAATTTTCCCATTTCTTTTTCTAAGGTTATTTGAAACAAATTAAAATATAATATTGCCTTACTAGTAAGTAAAAATGTAATTAAATTATATTTTAACTAGAAACATTCAGCCATTATAACTTAGAAAGCACTAGAACCCACTATACCAAATGATACATGTACAAATAGGTTATTATAGGTAATTGACTCTCCTGTCTCTAAAATACACAATGTTGCTGGAAAAACAAAGCAACCTAAAGTTCAGTAGATCATAGCGATGCCACTGTTGGCCAAAGCTTAGAATCCCATGTTTGATTTTATCCTTTGATACAGCTACCACAATGGACCAGTGTCTCCTCCGCATCACCCTTCACCTGGCAGAGGCCAGAGGTGGCCAGGTCCCCCTGGTGGCCGGCGCTTTTAACACAGCCTGCCCTAAAATATTTACCAAGCATTTCTAGTGAAAGTGTAGTGGCCACAGACCATGAGCTTTTCTCTGGCGAAGAATAAATGGAGATGGCAGCGGAGGATGCTCAAAAAAGCCTCAAACATTAAGAGTAGAAACGCATTCTTACAACTTACAGTATACTTTTTGTACCGTTTTAAACCAATATTTTACATTGTGGTTAGAAAGCCTATTAAGAATTGTCCTCATTGTGTAAACATCTTCTAAATCCATTAAATGTACTGTGGTTATTGTGGTCCAGTAATCACCCTTTAAGCCTTAACACACTTTTCTGATTCTTCGTAAAGTGAGATTATTGGCAACTTGTGGTTTGTGGTTAAGAGAGAAAATAAGAGAATGAAAGAAAAGGGGAATTATACAGTATACAACAGCCCTCAAGCACCAATGTTTAACTCATTTATTATACATTCAACCGCACTATTAATATTACTACCTTTGTGTTACATTGACAGTTTAGTATAATAACTCCACCAAACAGTAGAGCAACTGCTTATATATACACCTGTGACAATATTTAATGTGTCAAGTATTCAATAATTTATATTGTTATATTTTATATTGTATATATTAATGTGCAGCTATACTTTAAGGTTTATTTATTAGTATTGGTGTATGGAACATTCACATTTGCAGTATTTTGTGAAATAACAAAAAGGACAAAATATGTGCACTACTATTGCTAAAGGAAAGCACATTTCCTGAAGTGTAAGAAAGTATCTATTGTTTTAAAGATGTCTTGACTGTAATTAACATAATTTCTGTGAATTTGTAAATATGACATAGTCGTGACGAAAAAATAAAAGTAAGAATAAACTGAACTTCTCTTTTTATTGATTATTCAGTCAAGTCTGAGAGCTGTCACTACAACTGCACAAAATGATCTGTAACTTAGCTAAAAGTATGTATTTAAGTGTCATACCACTGTGATTATTGTATTGATATTTTAAATATACTGCACTTTTAATAGCTTTGAATTTTAACTGCTACAAAAATGAACATATATTTTAATACTAATTAATTTATATAAGAAATAATTACATTAAAAATAACATAATACACAGAATAATTTCTATAATGTTATTGGGGGCTGAAATTATGGACTATGAACACTAATATTAATAAAACAGCTTGAATTTTGAAGGAAATTAAAATGTTGCTTTGCAGGGTACAGTATGGCGGACACATACAATGCTCTTGCTCAAGTTTCTAAATGAATACATGGTCTTTTAGCTTAAATAAAGTGGTAGCATGTTAAAAAGGAGGACATCACAATTATATGATACAAACATAAACTTTTCTGAAATAGGGCCATGGGAAATTTAAATTTAGAAGGCTTAGATGGAGTTTTTATTTTTAATATTCTTTCTGCTGTGTTGTTTTATCTCAATGTTTACTTTGCTGCAATGCATGCAGTTGCATGTAAAGGTGAAATACCTTCAGCATGAAAGGTAATTATTGAGTAAATATTTCTAAACCTTAATTCTATTGCAATTGTTGAATTTTTTAATGGAGTAGTGAATATATTTATGTGTATATATGGAATAAGTTATTCTCAAATATTTTATCCTAGATTATTAAATAAACAGATCATAGTAATTTACTGCTCATTAATTGTTCAATCTCTAACAAAGATGTGTCAATTGTTTAAAAGATCATTTTATCCACTGGGTCATGAAACAGCTGAGAATCACAATCATTTTGACAATGCATTTCAACTGCTACGCACAGGTGTTGTTGTTGAACCTTTTAGCTCATTTCTATCCATATACTCTCAATTCTATATCATTCTTTGACATCTATTCTGTAGCCCCTTTTGGTTGATTACATAGTACTGACTGTTGTTGTCTCCTGAAGGGGTGGGAGGTGCACACAGTAGGGTTATCCTCCCAGCCCTATGGACCCAGGCCCGCTTTCATGTCTTCCCCCTACATCACCGGTGACGTTCCATCTGAGATCTCAGACGTTCACTAGAAAAAGGTGAGCTCGCTTTTGTTTCTCATTCCACCAATCCACTCTTACTTAGATGCTTGGGGACTGTTTTTATAGGGTAGGAGTGAAGAAAATCAGCACATGGACATACATGGAATCCGTGAATCTAGTACTAGAGGAAATGTGTATAGTACTGCATTTAATGTTGAGAATAATCAGAACCAGAAACAATGTAGATGTTTTTCTATTAATGTATAGGTACAGCACACCAATGCATTACCAAATCTTACACGGTGGTTTGTAAAAGGTTATTCAACAGCTATTAGCTATTGATGTTTTATTATGTTATATTTTGCTATTCCCCATGAGCATAATAAGATGCTGCTGGTAATGGATACAGCACAGGTGCCTCTGTTGTATTAACTTCTGCCTGGTTATTTCCACACCAGTCATCTCTGTAGATAAATCCTTGTCTCTCCTCAGTCCAGAAATCATCAGCCTGTCAACCAGATAAATGACTCGTCACGGTAAGTGCACAGCCATATGCTGCACAAACCCTTGTGCACAAGCTAAATAGTGCATGGAAGACAGAGGATTTAGTAAATCCTTTAGATTTAGTAAGTATTTTAGACAGGACAGTCAATTATTTGTGTTTTGTAGCCATGAAGGTTATAATCTTCATGCCTGTTGGCACAGCAATAAAGATTGAATATTAAGTCTCAAACCACTCCTCGATGTGTTTTATTAATATAATGAATGTTTGGAGGTCTTGTTCAAAGGAAACTGGTATTTATATAAAGCTGAATACATAATAAAAAATACCAGCAAGATTTCTTATATAGTATGAATTAACCCATTCCGCTCATCAAAATATGTAGTAACTTACAGTAACTGTGTAAACTGCTATCCATTAAACCAGGGGTGGGGAATCCTGGTCCTGGAGGGCCACTGTCCTGCAAGTTTTAGATGTCTCACTGGTCCAACACACGTGATTCAAATGAATGGGTCGTAGGGGTGCACAATATATCGATTCAGTATCGTTATCGCAATATCATATCGAAGATGTTGCAATATTCAGTGTATTTT
>JAODUH010035723.1:0-21620 GCA_027564835.1 Typhlichthys subterraneus
CAGGTAGTTGTGTAGGACACAGGTGGCCTTCACACAGGCTTCTGCATTGGCAGGGCTGATTGAAAGAACACGCCGGTGCATGTGCCATTGTGCTGCCAGAATACGGAAAGTATTCTCTACAATCATCCTTGCCCTGTAATTGAACACCCTGTTTATGCTGGAGAGGGTGGAGTGGGTGGAACCAGGGAGGAACCAAGATGAGGTCTTGCCGCAGGGGGAAGACCTCATCTCCAACGAAGACATGGGGCAAGGGTCCCAGTGCTCTGATCCAGGCAGCACAGCATCTTCTGGAAGGTAATGGGTGCCATCTCGCAGGTCCTGGCCGAAGGGGGAATTAGCAAGAGTGCCTCCATCACTGCTCCTCCCATAACTGCCAACGTCTACCACCTGTATACGATACTTGGCATCCACAACTGCCAGGAGAACTATGGAAAAAGTCCCCTTGTAGTTATAGAACAGTTACCCAGACCTGTCAGGAGCCTGGATCACCACATGTTTCCCATCAATGGATCCAACACAAAGGAACTTGTGAAGTTCCATCGCTCCATGAAGTCAGCAGCAATGGCCCTCCAGTCTTCCTTCCTGCTCCAACACACCTGATCCTGATGAACAAAGTTAGAAGTGTGTGTGTTAGAAGGCTGATAACGACCCATTCATTAGAATCAGGTGTGTTGGAGCAGGGAGACATCTAAAACATGCAGGGCTGCGGCTCTCCAGGACCAGGGTTCCCTACCCCTGCACCAGAGGAAGCACGCGTACCACAGTTTGAGAATGACTGGTCTAGCGCATTGCTGGTGCATTGCTATCTTGAGGCAGTGAAAAGTGATTGACCATCAAAAACCTGGTTTTGATGATCAGCAGGATCGGTGTGTGTGTGTGTTCTGGTATTCCCTATGGTATGAGGATCAAAATCTGTATGTGTATAGTGCACTTCTACCCACTCCTTTATATATTTTATTATATTATGTAAAATATTAGTTAGGTGTTTGTATGTAAAATAGCACATTGTGTGTGTGTGTGTGTGTAACATCTAAGTTAGGTGTTTGTTTGTAAAATAGCAAAGTTTTGAAAATGACTAAATGTATTTTTATATTCAGGTTATTATTCTTCAACACTCCAGAGAGTTGCAGGAGAGGAAGCCCAGCCCCCTCCACCCCTGAGCATTGCAAGTAAGGCCAGAGGTCGGGAGGGGAAGAGGCAGAGGTAGAGGCAGTCAAGCTTTTGTGTGGACTGTCAACCTCAATAAAAACTATTATTGCTAATAGTATGCTATGCTACTTTCAAATAAAAAAAGATTTTTGACCATATCCCTTGATTGACTTTCATATACAGTTTAGTGATTATTCCAGATAAAAGCAGAGTAGACGTAGACGTAACTACGCGATGCAGCTTACAGTCTGCAGTCCGCGGGAGCGCGCGTGATCACTTTTTATCAGCGTCACTTTTGGGCACGACACCGGTCCTACTGTATAGTAATGCAGATGTCGGTGAGGTTACTTATGTATGCCCACACACAGTCTTGAGAAGAAGTCTAACCAGGCACATCAGCTCAATAAAAACAACCGTGAGCTGGGACTTTAATATTATTGTTCAGGTCACATGAGATAAAATGGAAATCTATAACAGAGTTACGGTATCCAATTCCTGCCATATCTTCTGTCGATTACAGCACGTCATAACGTTTTATTAATGCAAATGTCAAAGGCACATTTTTAGTCAGTGGCTATAAGGTCCCTGATTTACACAGTGGTCAACACATTTTAGTTGTCCACAATTTATATATGCTTCTGTGACTGTTCTTTCTAGCGATGCTGTGTTGTCTTTGACATAGGGAGCTCTCCCAGCTCTTAACGCAGTCCACAGCCACAGGCCACACCTAGGAAACAGCAGTGAACCTGCTCCCAATAACAAGGATGAGCACAACAGGTGGGTAGTAATAATAATAATAACAATAATCAATTCATTAACATGCACCTGTGGAACGGTCATTAAGACATTAACATCTTACATAGAGTAGGCATTTAAGGTCACAGTTCTAAAAACGCAGGACAGTAAAGAGACTTTTCTACTGACTGTGAAAAACACCAAAAGAAAGATGCCCTGTTATTATCTATAGCATAGCAATCAAGCAAAAATTCTTTACCTTTTTTGTACTTTATTTGGATGAAGCCAAAATAAAATAAAAGATAGCAAAGGTATCAATATACAAAAAAAAAATTGAATACATTGAGATTTTTAAACAGATCGTGAACGTTTAAGCCATCCGAAGGTCAGGTAGCCTAATTGTGGAAGATATTGCCAATCCAGTGAACACGCACATCTATTTAGACCCTGTTTTCCAAAATTGCATCAGATATACTTTTATTACAACCTATCCATTCTCTTTACCATTATTAGGTTTTAAATGGTAAATAAATGGACTGCATTTATATAGCGCTTTTCTAACCTTTCGGCCACTCAAAGCGCTTTACAGTGTTTTGCCTCACATTCACACACACACATTCATACACCGATGGCGATTGCTGCCTTACAATGGCGCGACCAACCACCAGGAGCAGTTAGGGATTAGGTATCTTGCTCAAGAATGCTTACAGGTAGGTCAACACCGGGGTTCGAACCCACGACCTTTCGGCTGGGAGCCCAACACCCAGACAACTAGGCCATCCTGCTCCCTAATTTACTCACTTTGTATCTACTGACCCCTTGTGGAATGTTATTATAAAACTTTACATGCTCATACCTGATATGTGAGGAGGAACCAATGCATTGAACAGATATAACTTTACACATTTAATGACTGTAACTGCGATAATGTGTCATTTAGTTATCATCAGAAGATCCAGACGGAGTAGTTGGCTAAGGTGGTGCAGAGAGAGAGAGAGGCAGCACTGAGCAGAGAGAGGCTCCACACGCGACAGGAGATTGAGACCAAGCTACTGGTACGGTTGATGCTTAAAACCCACACTCTATTGTGTTGTTTGTCTGGATAACAACCATTATCTGCTACAGCTTCCTTCTGTCTATCTGTCAAGCGATAGTTATTACTCTATTACACACTACAGCAGAATGCTTTGGCCAAAATTGGCAGAAATGTGCTCAACTTCATGCAAAGTGTGTTAAAATATGGTGGGCGGTTACATTTAGAAATTTGTGAGGAAGTTTAACAGTATGTCCTTCTGTCTTATATTGTGTTTCATTTTACCAACTATAAACAAGTGCTTAGCAGCTTAGGTTACCCTGCAACCCTGACTTACCAAGTCGAAATCGATATGGGATCGTGCGGATTAAAAGCAAAGTATGAATTAAATCTTGTATGTTCAGTTTCTGACAAATTTAAAAATTATTTGAAGGAAGATTAACAACTATGCAAAAATACATATGAAAAAATATACACAAATACATAGGCAGCAAAAAAAATAGAAATTGTATACATAAAAAAGTTATTGAGCTATGTAAGTTTGTTTCAGTGGCAGGTTCCAGCAGAGAATTGTGTGTGTGTGGACCTGACCCTTTAGTGCACTTGACTATGAACTTAAAATAAGGTTTTACATGCGTCGACTTCTGAAGCTGTATAAAAGCGGATTAATTTGTCTTTATCAGTCTGGCGGCTTTATAAATGTTGGTCGGACTCGGGACAAGCAATGATTTAGCCCGGTCAGCCTATCTCTGTTTAAGTAATGTGCTGAACATGGTGGCAAAGCAAATTGGCTCTAGGTATTGCATTCGTAAATCCCACTGTGATACTCCGCCTTTACCTGTTTCTTCCATCTTTTTAAAAAGAGCCATCTTACTTTTCTTTCCCATTCCTTCTTTCTCTCCCATTCTTCTTTACTTACACACACACACGCACGCACACACACACACACGCACACACACACACACACACTCTCTTTCCCTAGCATCCCCACTCCCCTATGGAGACAGCATTATCAGTGCTGTGCATGCGGTAAATTGCACCGGGTTATTATGTGGCAGGTTGGATTGTGAGTGTGGGCTGGGGGTGCTACTTTAGCCCCTCCGCCCTCCCAACTCACCCACCAGTGTGGAGAGAAGCGCTGTAGTGGGGTTCTTTATCTCCACTCCAGCGCGCTCCCCGCGGCGCTCACAGAACACACCGCTGTGAGTGGAATGACCCACGGAACAGGATGGACATCTGTCACTGAGGGCCTCCTTGTAATTAACGCTGTGGCTAGCTAGTAGCCCTACCGCTTGCACTGTACAGTATGTGTCTCCGCTACACAGTGACTATGCAGGCACACGTGGCTGCCACGTTTTTCTTCTACGTGTGGAAGTGAATGTGACTTCAGTTGAAAGGCAACGGTGTGATTCAGTCGCACACACACACATACACACGTGACCTTTTTGTGTGTGAGGGGAGCCGCGGACAAATTGAACACTGAACACTTAAAAGGGGCATCTGATGATATTTAGATCAAAATGTGACCTTTGTGTGTCATATTAAGGCAAGCCTATATTTAGATGGTAAACATTGCAGTTTGGGTTGGCTGTTACTCTTTTAAAGGTCTGTTTGTAGCCATTGGCAAGGATATATATGGAACTAGAACTACACCAGCGGAATTGGAGATGTATTATTAGTACCCTGTAATTACCTATTTATGGTGGTACAAGCCATTTAATGAAAGACCTCCATTAGAAATCAAATATCTATGTCTTATCTTGTTTTTAGAGATATACGTCTTATTCTGTTCTAACCCAAGAATGGCAATGGTGATTGCCACCATTAGGTGTCGCCAAAGTAACACAAGCCAGTGCAAGAGAGGCATGCCGAGAAGCAATTTGAGACACATCAGGATTGTGTAGGGATTAGTCATCATCACGCAGGCAAGTCTTTTCTTGGCTGCATTTGTACGTTGTTAATACATATTTCAAAGGTGAGCGTCGTTTAAAATTGTTCTTGGCTTCTTCATTGTCACTGCTATTTCTCTCTGGAGAGAAATCATATTTTTTTTCTGCCCTCGGTCTAAGAGGCCTTTGTGTTGTGTGACAGGTGACTAAATATTTCCCGGAGCGTTGCGTTAGTGGGGAATGGCTGAATGGGAGGTGAGAATGGATGGGAATGAAAGAGGGGTTGAAGGACGGCAGTGCCACGTTTGTGGAATTTAAAGGAGCAGAGGAAGAGGTGGACCATGGGAAGAAGGAGGAGAAACAGAAGAAAACAAGTGAAGTGTTTACTGTTGTGCGCGCGCGTGCGTGCGTGTGCGTCGGGGGCTGTATGTTAATATAGCGTTGGTACTATATAGTGTAGTTTGCACGAGAGGGGGTGGCGAGATATAAACTTCTTTCTGGCGGCTGTGGCTTAAATGATTTGGATAGCAGTGGCTCAAACAATGTGCAAACCAGTCACAGTAATCCTCATAGATTGCATTAGCATTGGGATCCTGCTAAATAGAGGCAGCCACAGCATTATGTCCAATGTGATGCGGCCCAGACTCATCAGCACACAACAAAAGGAGGAGAATTAAAAGCGAGTGGACAAAGCGGCTCGTGAATGAGGGTCTGCGAGGTGACTCAGTGTTGGCCGTCCTCTGTGAAAGAAGTAACTCTGAGTCACGGGTGACTTAAGAGAAGCCTGTTGAAAATGACAGTGACCTGGCCTCCCTTTTCATTCCCTCACTCAATGGCTGAAGAGCTTTTGTCTTGTCCCAGCTGAACTTAACCCCTACTCTTTTATTTATTTTTTCTTCGGCCCTATTGGAAAGGGAAGCCCTTGCCCGCTGCTCATGCCATGTGAATCCTCATTGTAAGCTACTTGCAAATCTGCTCCTGATTAATTTCAGAATGTGAATAAAGGCGACGAATTGAGCTAAAGGGCTAAAAAGGCTTTTGTCTTTTTATGTTTAATGGCCTTTTGTTGGAAGCAAACGAGGTGATAAGTCACATTAGCAGACAATGGGTTTCCTCTCCCTCCCCTTTGTCTCTTGAACAATCTGAAGCACCATTTTATTAGTTGCCCTGTAATGTAGCAAGCTTTGCAGCTCATACTAAATGCCATCTGACCTTCCCACCTTTCACCATTCAAGTCTATTCTGAGGCCAGCAGAATAAGAGCCATGACTAAGCACTTTTAGCATTGTACTGGTTAATAGCAACACCAAATATTACACAGTTTAATCCAAAATCTTGATGAAATGTTTTCGTCTGAACTTCAGTCAGAACCCTGCTAAAAAATCCTGTTGCTGGTTTGCTGGTGCACCAGCATCCCATGCTGGTTGCTGGGGTGCTGGTATACCAGCTAGACCAGCACTACTTCAGCACTAACTAGTATGCACCAGCCTGGACCAGCACTACCTCAGCACTAACCAATATGAACCAGCCTTGACCAGCATGGAATTCATGCTGGTTAGTGCTGGATTGTTTAGCAGGGGAGGCCCTGTTGTTTTGTGTGATGCAGAGCTGATTGGAGACAAGGCAGTATTCTGCACAGCCAGTGTACGGCGTAAATTGTGACACTGAGGGAAAAGGAGCTACGGTAACGTCATCTTGAGCCGTAAATCCCTCCACCCGTCACCCGACGTGCATGCAACGGAAACTAGCCAGTTGTAGCCTGTTAGCTAACAGGTCACATTACATTACCGAGCCTACATAATGTGTGCATGTTTAACATCCATTCTGATGATATCCCATGTAAACGGCGAACCCAAACTCTTCAATCGGAAGGATTTCATTCAGAATGACAAAAAAGTGTCCAGGTAAACCCAGCTTGTTCTGTGAATGAAAATAATATATGCCCAGATACTGGGTCATATAAGTCATATTGGTTTATATGAGAGAACCGCTTAACATATTTGTCAGTTGTTCATGATCCTGGCAAGCACAAAGCTGTCCATGTTTTTCCAACTTCCACCTAAAACACATGCTAGCACGAAAGCAGCATTACCACCAGACTAAAGTTGTGCTAGCCAACCAGTGTACAACCCCATTTCCAAAATAGTTGGGACAGTATAGAAAATGCTAATAAAAACTAAACAAAGTGAGCAGGTGTCACTTTGAACATCATCTGCAAATGAATAGATGTGTGTTATGTCTCACATCTACTGGCATCAACACTGTGAAGGAAATGTTACAGTAGTAAAGCCCGCCTCTGCTTGACTTGATTGGCTTCCTGGGCCAACAGTGATGAGCAGGGATATTTGGGTTTTTATTTAATTTGAACACCCTCCATAGGAAAGCAATGCTTTTGCTGGTGACACATTTATAGCGATGCGTCTTGTTTGATCGGCCCCTTCAGGTTTTATTGTAGCTGGAAAGTGCTAAAGTGGCTCTATCTTTCTGCCACTAGATGTCAGACTACGTGCACCATCATCTCAGACCAAATCAAACATGTAGGCCCAGCTATGTAAACAAAGAACAGAGGAGCTCAGATTAAAACACACACAGAGGAAGTGCGATTTCATTCTCTGCTCAGGATGCAATTACTCCACTATATATTTACATAGCAAATACTGTAGCTGTGTTTTGCTGCTATATTCATGATTAAAATATCATAAAGATAGGGGTAGAACAAAAATAATACAAATCAAGTTCATTAGCATGAAGCATCATCAACATGACACTATAACAAAATATAATTAATAGATGTTTCGAGCAGACTAATAAAGCCTTGTTAGACTTCAGATCGCATAATTAGTTCTTTGCTCATACATGAATTGTAGTCAAGCAGGTGTAATTCAACAATTCATTTTAAATACACTAGATGGCAACAAAATCATTCCACACTACATTAATTTACACCCCCCCACCCCACTCTTTTTTTCTCTGTGCATTTATAATATAAAAACATAGTATTTCTAGTGCGACTCTTTTCTCATCTCATTGGAAAGCCACACATTTTATTCTACAGGTCACCCTGTGTTAATCTAATATGTCTAACCACTCTCCATTTACACAACGACCTCTCATCTCTCGTGTTTTTATGGCCTCAGAATTGGGTGAGGATTGGAAGTTATCACATGTCAAGAGGAAATCCTGCTCCCTCCAGGCCTCACAATATTCCATAAAAAAATCTAGATATAAACAATCGACACTATAGCCTCATATTGATAGCTTTATGTTCAGTATGTAACACTGGACACGCTTCAATGTCATGACACTGAGTCCAATAAGGTCCCTTCAACATACTTCTGCACAATCGTCAATCTAGATTTATCTGTAGCAGAGTTTTCTATGTATCCCTGGGAAGCAGCCAAGCCAACCAAATGCTTAGCATTAGAGCTAGTGTTGCAAGGTGAGATAGCACTGTACGTCCATTTGTGGTGCTGTATTGACATTGATATCCTGTGTAAACAAGCCAAAATGCTTCAGAGAAAACACGTCATATTTTTGGTGGATACTATGCTGTATGCTGTACATACTGTGAAACTACAATAACAGCATTTCTTCAGTTTTTAAATATAGTGGCAAAGTTCATTAATTCAATTAATTAACATTGGCTTATATTATTTTTGTATTTAGCCAATAAGGGCAACATATTGTCAAAGCGCATTAAATTGGGTGAAATACACTCAATGCTTAATTATGGTTTTAACAAATACAATTGGCCAATCTACTTATATACATTTGCAAAGGCATAATAATTAAAGTGAGCAAAATCCAATATGACTAAATATTTATGAATAATCTTGCCATTTCAATTTCAATTTAACTTAACTTTAGCCCTATGCTCACCTGCAGCTTTGTGGATTATTTAGTGTAATAACTATTTGTGCAATTGTGACTGAAATATATCAATTTCCCCTAAATGATATGTCCCTGAGCTACTACTAGAAAATAGGTTAACACAATGAAACACAGACCAAAGGTCCCCAAAGCTCCCAACATTTCCATTCCAAGATGCAGCCGGAAAAAGTGAGATAGCGCTGGGATCTCCGTCTGTCTCTCCGTCAAGCTGCTACGGAGGAATGAGACAGATGTTCTCTCTGATTGGACAGACCTGTCTCTTTCCATTTACACCAACACCCATCTCATCGGCTTGGAGATTGTCTGCTGATGGAACAACAATATTGTCCCCGCATCTCACTCTCAGCAAACTCATTCAGACTGCTGTTAGGCTTGTGTTGGAAGAAACAGCTGTGATTGGCAAGTGTACACACACACACACACACAGGTTGTGGCAGATGGGGACATGCTTCATTATAGTGGTACATATGAGTGGGAGAATTGCTTTTAGCTTCATCATGTAGACTTTCTCTGTGCTTATTGAGTCAGGCTTCTGGCAACACAATACATTTATGCCATTTAGACGAGTGGAAAAACAAGTTATGAGTTGCATTGTCTAGGGTACAGGTTTTCTTGAAATGTCCATGGATTAGCATTCCCCAGGCAACCCTGGTGATATCTCTCCTTGTCGCAAATGTTAAGCCTTTCAACCACATGTTGTGGTTTGGCCTGTGCATATTCATTCACAAAGCAATTTTATTATGTAGTGCTATTGGTGTCTTTTGGCGTCTTTTCTTTCCAAACTAAATAAATGACCAAGCATTTAGCGTTTTAAAGTCCCTACGGAAAACGGAATAAAAATGTATTTCCCCAATGTAGCTGTGTTTGTTTAAATCAAATGAGTGGTTAGAAAACCACAACTAAATTGTTGCTTTTGAAGGCAGTGATTTTAGCATAGCTGAATCAAATTGTTAAAATCAAAAATGAGTTTTGCCTTGCAAAACAGCATACGTATTTGGAGATGCTTCCATAACAGAAATGTACATAGGCAAGCTGCTCTTACAGTAGGTAGGTAGCATCCTATTTCATTACGTACCACCGTATAATCCAACGTGATCATCATAATGATGATTCAACAATCCTGTCTGTAGGGGCTTTACAATTCAATCTGCATCGTTAAATTAAGAAATTAAGCAAAACGTTTAAAGCCTTCCTGCTGCTTAGTTAATTTGGCTGTTAGGGTTAGTTAGCTGGTAATATTTGATGTCTTTCGTATGCCATCGACTGATTTAGAATGTTTTAAATTGTCTAGTTTAGCATTTTATCTGGCTTTGTTCTTTCTTTCTTTGTAACTTCTCTATAAATAATGTTTTGCTCGTGCTACTTTCGTACAACAGTAAACAGTATCTCACACTGTGATGTTATGCCTGTGGTATAACAGCACCAGCCTCTGGTTTATTCCACCCCCTTCTCTCTTAGGGAATAATGAAACACACACACACTGGTATCACACACATATCACAAATGTACAAAGAGAGGTTAATTAGGCAGTGGTGTACCTTGTGGAATGGGCTGGATCCTTCTTGACATTTCTCTCTCATTCTTTCTCACACACACACACACACACACACACACACACACACACACACACACATGCTACCTTATCACTGAGCGTGCCACTCTACTCCGGAGGCAGGAGGTTAAAGGAAAGCAATAGAGAATGGGGGGGGGAGAGTGGTGAGAGGTGGTGTCTTAGACAGCCAGAGGAGAGGAGAGGAGAGAGACTGAGAGAGGCCAGATAGGCTGGTGGTGGGGTGGGGTTTGCTGCGTGAGATAAACCAGTAGCTGTATCAGTAATTGTAATCTGCCAGAGATGACATGGTTCTGCATGTAAGGCTATTAGTGTGTGTGTGTGTGTGTTTGGTGGGGCTTCAGCCAGCCCCCCTCCCCGATAGGTAAGCCAAGACAAGCATGCAGGCACACTGCAGGAGGAAGACGATGGAGAAGGCTGGAAAATTCAGCTGGAAGCACAGGCAGACAGGCAGGCAGGCAGGACGGCGGCGGGACAGACAGACAGGCAGGCAGGCATCCAGACAGACAAGAAAAGGCAGGCAGACATGCAAACAGACATGCAGGCAGCCTGTCACATAACCAGGTAGACAGGTAAGTTAGTATGTGAAGAAACGGCAAATAAATTGGACAGGCAGGCAGACAGTCAGGCGAGGAGACTGGCAGGTAAGCCCCCCTCGGCAAGTTAGCAGGCCGACAGACGGACAGGGAAGCGGGCAGTCAAGCAGACAGACAGACAGGCAGGGAAGCAGGGCGGTAGACAGACAGACAGACAGAGACGCGTGTTAACCAGCGAAGCCGCTGCCAACAGACACGAGGTGACAGGCGAGTGAGCTATTTGGCGGACAGGCCCAACAGGCAGCCAGTTTGGTTTGCAGGCGCCTCAACATCCAACAATCGAATGGAAATCCGAGGCAAAGTTTGGGATTCACCCCCGCCGCGCCGCTCCACAGGCCGCCCCTCACAAGTTATTCTCCAGCCATTTTTCATCTTTTATGCCGAGCATAGAAACAGAATAAATAGACACCGCAGGCAACGCTGTCGCTATCACGGCAGATCAATGGTTGCCGCCGCCGTAGCACGCTGAAGCTCTCTGAGAGCCCATTGAGACCAAAGCCACAAGCTGCTGTGTTTACTGTCAAGTAATGTTTCTAGTGACAGTGACAGACTTAATGGTGTCTTATTGAGCTTGTTTTAAACATTGCTGCGTTATTGATTGGACATCGGGGGTATGATTTGCTTTTTAGGCTACAATAATGATGCATTATTACACACTAAGGATTAACTAACATGAATTTAAAACATTGATTGCTATTTTAAAACATTGACTGACAATAATGCTGTTATTATCATTTGATGTGCTTATTAATTAACTAAATTATGTCAAAATAATTAGAATCAAAATACATAAAACCACAGTGCTGAGCAACTTCTGTATCTTTATTTATTTTCTGTTTGTCTGTGTAAACCATACATGTGAACAAGAAAGACACAGACTGTTTAAATATTCATATTATTGGCACTTACAGGGTTATGGTTATATTTTGTGGAAATAGACTAGGTACGGAGAGAGTAGAATGCAGATGTGATTTTATTCAAGGCTTCCTCTATTACAGTATATGGCGCTTCCAACCCTGGCACTGGTTATACAACTCTGCAGCCTTGTCAACACTGGCCGGACATACGATGAATGAAGGGAGCAAAGGGAAGGCTAAGAGTATAAAAAGACATTAATAGCACGCTGAGTGGAGGAGAATGTCCACTGGAATCCATTTGGTCCTTATTTCCCCTTTTCTGCATCTCTTTTTTTCCACACCGTAATTATCAGGGTGATTTTTATTGAGTGCTAATTTATTGCCTCGCCGGGAGCTATGTGTTAAATAAATGCATCACTGTAAACCTAAACACACACAAACACACACATGCACACGCACACACACACACAGCAGGCTGTTATCCGATGGCAGCACAACACACACACCACGTTGCGCGCAGGGTATTTTATGTATTTGCATTCATGCTTGTTTTTGACAATTGTAAATCTCCCTCTCTCTGCCAGTAGCTTTTTAATAGCTAGTTCACACCTCCAGTGGTAGACTGAATCCTTTCATATGCAACGCCTGGAGTTAGAACTTTCTAAGACAATACATTGGTAAGATAATCTGCTGTTTAGCTCATGGCTAGCAGCTGTCTCCTTCAATTGCACAGCAGCTAATTAACTGCACTTCCTCTCCACCCAACACTTGTTTACTCTGCATGTTGTTTTCGCCTGCCTCTGTGTTATTCCAATGTATTTGTGCCGCTCCTCCTACTACTATACTACTAATACTACTACTACTATACTACTAATACTACTACTACTATATTAGCCATTGATGGCGATAAATCCCCCCGTGCACCCACTTAATAACTAGATGAGTTATTAAGTCAAGGTCATGGCACTGTACTGCACCACAATACTCTAAATGAACCGTGAAGGTTTTTCTCCACCCTAACGGCTGCAAAACAAGTCAGGAAGGCATCAATAAAAGTGGATTTTGCAACGTCCAAGATGGTTACAAGCCCACATAGTCCTGAGAAGAGATCTGGTCAGCTTCATTACCTACAAACCCCCTGTGGGGGTGGAGAGGGACTGTAATATCGCTGCATCAGTACCATCATCGACCATATTGTTATTGCAAAAGAGAATAGCCAACTGCTTCACTGCATGATGATGGTAACAACATTATTTTCCAAGTATCCAATGACATGTTGATCGAAATCAAGTCTAACCTAACCTAGTTTCAGTTAATGTTGTTGCACCTTTTGTGTGTGAGTGTGAGTGTACATGTGCGTGCGTGCGGAGATACACAGTACAGTAGATGGTAGTGCACATGCCTGGCTGGCTGTGTTAACTCCCACAAGGCTCTGAGTCCCCTAAGCCACTGTGTTTCTCCCTCTTCTGCTCGCGCTCGCTCTCTGAGTCTGTTCCTCACTAATCCTCCCCCCCCCCTCCCCCCTCTAGCCGCCAGGTGAGGTAGTTACTGGTAAGCTGCATTCTTACCCTTTCTGACTCCTTGCTAGTGCGTCCTTCTCTTGTCCGTTGCATTATAAAGTAAGATGTGCACTTACTGTACTTTAGACGCTACATACTGTACGATCTGATCTATATGAAATGTGTAGCATCACCTATTACACTATGGTAATGCCCTAACCCAAAACAACAGGATTTAAATTATGCACGTGAAATTGCAAATTTGTATTAGAATGTGGACAGAAAAAGTTTATGTGTGACTTGGTCAGGCTGCTTAATTTAATACACATACAATACACACAACCACACCACTCTGTAATAATTCTCCATGCAGCTTGCCTGTATTCATCCAGCCGTAACATTAAAACAGAACATGAATAGAAGATATGAATGGTGTGGGCAGTAGCCCACAGCAACAGGACCGAGCCTGTACTGTCTTAGCCTTGTGAAATCACCTGGAGTAAAGGTAAGCCCCAGACACTCCAGGTTCTAGGGGCGCTTTCACACCTAGCCAAAGCCATTTAGGCTACACACCAGTTTCAGTGGGTTTCACATTGCAATGTGTAAATGAGATGTGTGTGCATACTGTACGTGGTCATAGATGTGTCATGAGATTCCAGCTTCTAATGGTAGAACATGAGCGATTCTCAGCCTTTCTGATGTCAAGAGGCATACTGCAGATACTATGAATTGTAGGTAGCACCGACTGGAAAAAGGAAAGCTCTGATGCTGTATCCTGTCGGAAGCAGTTAGTCTGAACGCCGAGTTTCACTTTATTTGTCACTTAACCTGCCTTTTACAGCTGATAATTTGGGGTACACCTAGCAACATACTGTAGGAGAGAAAGCACCCTTGATCATGGCACTGTGATGTGAATTTGAACAAAATGTCATGACTCATGTCACACAGAACAGAATGGTTTATGTCTTTCTCCGAGGTTGGTAAATTAATATTTGTAGACCATCAGGTCCACTAAGGCCCACTTTTGGTTTCACCGAAAGAAAAATAAACTGGGTATTCATGTAACAACAATAACAGCTGTAGTATAAGCATACTGTATATTCAAAGGAATACACTGTTTTTAAACATTTAAACTTAGTCAAAGACCTCTTCAGAGTCCATAAAGAAAGGTTATATGATGGTCATTGGTTGTGGTTATAATTATACAGTTGCTATGCCAACCAATTTCAGTAATCCCACAAGCTAACAGTATATAAGATTGAGGGATTTAAAGGACCCATTCTATGAAAGCCAAGTATTTCTAGTGGTTTTTGGAATTGGCAAGGTCAATGTGACACGGAGAAGTAGTAAGCCTTTCCAAGTGGACTGTTAGCTTCCTGGTATGTATTGGCTAAAAAGGGAGAGAGGCGGGGAAACCGGCGAATGAGAGAAATGTGCATATGTTGCGTAGATTACTGCACACAGTTTGTTTGGTAACGCCCCTTTGAGGATATGACCAGCTACGTATTATCAGCGAAATATGCAAGGCAAGGAACTGATGTTGATCGCCAGTACACAAACCGTAAATAAAAGTTTAATGTTCAACATTTGCAGATGACCAAATCTGTAAATATATTTTTTGATACAGTAACTGGTAGGCTACCATAGCATAAACAAGTTGAGTCTGCAGGACAGGCATATTGTCAAGAGTGATGTGCACATCAATACCTGCATTAGATGAATATAGACTATTGTTCAGAAACCGTAAACGGATTAGAAATAGGATGCTTAAATATTGTTGTGTTGATTTACTTAACCTAAACATTGCTCATTGATAAAGACGCACTCGTGTCATACCGTTGTATCCCCTGCCGGAAATGGGTTGGTACCGCGAGTAATAATGTTTTTATCTGGGTCAGTGATCATTCATATCATACAAAACATTTAACGTTACGTCCGTGATAATAACACAGATAGAATATGTCTTTGTTTAATTTTAATGTTTCTTGTTTAAATAGCCTATCACTTTGTGTTGTTGCTAGCAGCTTGCAGCTAGCCACCTATCTATCATAACCCTGTAGCAGCTGTTTCGTACCATGTAACCCTTCATTCATTAATTAATATGTGCTCATGGGTACATGTCTGTTTAATGGGCAAGGATGGCTGTGATGTTGTGCTATGATATAATTTAGGCTTCATTCTTGAAATAATGTGCTTCGTAGATACATGGCTGGTTATCAAAACGTAACACCGTTCATACACAGGGCTGTGTGACCAAGCTGCTGCTGTGTTGTTGACACGAACAACAATGAACTACATTCTGCCGCTTGTATCTTTTACTGTAGTCTGGACGGCGAGGCGGAATTCATGCACAAAATTAACACCTTGAAAACACTGCTGAAAATAAACCATATGTGGTCCAAAACCCATAATACTACTATGTTCAAACCGTGTTTGAGTAGCCTGTACTGGTAATAGCAGTAAAGCAGTCGTAACCTCACGTCAACACAGCTACGTGGAAGTCAGGGTGAGGTGGACAGTGGCTTGTTAAATTTAAAGCAACAGTCACTAAAATAAGACCGTTATATAAAGAGTTGTTGTATGATGTGCTATTCCACATAAACTATGTGGTATTTTCACCTAAGCTTGTCAACAACATTACATTGAGAAGTCAAGGAACTATGTCAACAAGTGAAAAGGAGCATGAAATTGTTCTGATGTATTAATATTTATGAATACGATTAAGATGCCATACATTACATAGAAACTATAGAAATGTGCCTTTAATTGAATATTCTGCGTTGTTTGATTGTGAAAACACTTTGTTTTTTTTTTTATTATTATTATTATGACAAAATGCAATTGTCTGTCTCTAAAATCTAAGTTTTGTTAAAATGCAACACTGAGCACCTCCTGAAGACCTTTCTAGGACCTTTGGTAACCTCTCATTTGTTGGCATGTGGCTGACATTTCTCAGGCAGGGCAGTTGTGGGAGTGTTGGGCGCTAAGTTTAGGCCCAGCCACATGGCATACAGGAAGGACCTTTACTCTGGCTCTCCGGGGAACGCACCATTCTGCTTTTTCGAGAGAGAGAACCTTTCAGAATGGCCTCAAACTTCAAATAAAAATCAGAGGTGTACCATCATTGGTCTGACCAAGTCTGGCAGAGATGAAATGAGATGTGTTTGAGAATATTAGTACATCACGTGGGCTAAATCGCCATGAATTTATATGAGCTGGCTTTGTTCTATCGGAATAATAGTGTTTAGCATGTATTTCAGCCTGTCGTAAGATGATTGACATCCATTTAACATCCATTTGAATGTCATATGTTCAGTTTTACTGTCAATCATTCATTCATTCAATTCAATACTTTGGACATTCTGACCGTAATTTATTTTATTTTAACGCAGTTATCCGTTCACTGTACTAAAGTAGAACCAAAAGGATATTGCCACATGTATTTATCATGTATGACACAGCAAGTGAGTTCATGCCCATGTGGATCACTATATCTTTCCTGATATGCTCTTATTTTGTTTTTTCTTCTGTTTATCTGCTCTCATTTGAAGCTCCACACCCATTTTCTCTACAGTATATACCTATAGCAGGGAGCAAAGTGTCTTTTACTATGAGTTACAACAGGCGGATAGAGTGCTTGATAGCCACTGACATACATTTTGACACAGAAACAGATTAGAAAGATACAGGAATGTATATTTTTTCTCCTCATTTCATTCCTTCTTCCCTGCCACATAAGGAAGACACACAGTCTATCTAATAATATTAGGATAGCATTATTAGCCTCGGATGGACACACATGTCTTAGTGTCAGGTGGCAGCTTATTTTAGTCTCATTAGTATCAGCTTGTGTTTGCCAAGGGAATACAAGACTGGCAGGCTAGCATTAAGGAGGAACCGGTTATGTTTGCATATAGACTGTGTGTGTGTGTGTGTGTGTGTGTGCGTCATAAAAGAGGCTTCAAAAGTCTCCCTAGAAACTCCAGACCTGACTCTTGATCAGGGACTCAACATGCAGTGTGGTCCCTGGAAGATACACAGAATCCAAGACACTTTCTGCTATGGGCAACATTATAGCTTTATTAGGGAGTCTCCCCTGTCATTTGATTGGCTTCGTGTTGAGCCACTGTTGTTTAATACTTTGTCCCGCCATTTCCCTCTCTCTTTTATCAATCTCTCTCTTCACCGGCTTTCTGTCATTGAGTGCTTCCCATTGGTCTCTCTCTCTCTCTCTCTCTCTCTCTCTCTCTCTATCTATTCTTCCCCTCTCTCCTGTCAGGGGTGGAGCAGTACTTTGACACCAGAGGAAGAGGGGCATTCAGGGGAGGGGAGGATAATAATCCCGCTCTAAATCTGACAGCCTGCTTGACACTCTGTCGACAGGAAACTTCCAACGCTCCTCCCCCCCCCCTTCCTCTCTAGACCCTGCCAGGTAGAATGGTAACCTGGCCAAGGGCAGATGTTGCGGGCATTGTTACTACCAGAAAGACACATGTCCAAGCCTGTGTTTTTGTATCATAACTGTATACATACTGTACGGCAACCACATCAGTAACAAACAAGGCAACAAAGGAGGAAAGTGCATTTAATTGTTTTTCACATTTGTTTTCACTGCCTTTGTCACAACTGGATAAGAATGTGTGTGCTGCAATACTTGTCAAGGTGTGTGTGTGTGCGTGCGTGTGCGTGCGTGTGAGAGAGAGCTAGGGGGTTAGCAGACTAAGGCATAGATGCACAGAACTTGGATGGCATTCTGATCACAACCCAGAATGACTCTAAAATGGCACAAAACACATTTTTATTTTTTATTTTGCTGCTTTGCACTTTTGTATGGAAATGCACACACTTCTAGCTTCGTGTAGTTTGAGTCAAAACTTGACGCTTTCATCCCCTGAAAGCTATCTGCTCAATATGCCAGCGCGAGCGCTCTGAATCTGCTTATTAGTTTAGCTTGTTAGCAATATTTCCACCGAGGTTGCTCCCATCTGGAGATGAAGATATGAGTTTCATAATAAGTTAACGGCACCAAACATTGCAGTGCAGGGAAAGGCATCGCAGAGCTGTCTTGTTATTTTGGCCCAGTAACAACAACAACCCAAAAACTTCAGGTAACATTTCCCGAAGGGTGGCATGCACACCACAATTTATCTCCAACCAACCGCAAGATTTAACGGAAACAGCAAAGTCGCAGCCTAGAGGATAAGGCTGGCAGAAAGGAAAATAATATCACATTAGACTTTTTTTTCCTAGGTCTGCCAAACAACTGTAGATGGACTTAATTGGGGTTAAAACAATATACTGTATATTTTATGCCTGCATAGTTTTCATAGTTTATGTTTTTAAGTGTTACTGCAAATGGTATTGTTGGTATCATGAGTCATGGAACAATAGATACCAAATTGACTAAACCGAAAACTTCAAAATGTCTGACTCCTTGGCTGTGTTGTGCGACATGAGCCACTCAAACTATTTAGCACTCAATATATGGCCTAGCATAGCTGCCATGCAACAGTTGACCGTACGTTGTTCGTTTCAAAGACAGACAGAATATCCTACCTTTCTAAGGTCCAATTCATCTTGTTAATTCTTGGAAGCATAGTAAGGAACAGAAAGACAAGGGTTTATATAGAAAACAGCAGAGGTCAATGCCACCGAACACATAAAACCAATGTTGTTTGTTAGTTACTTTAAAGTTATTACATCTTCAAAGTTATTTGAAGTAGTAATGTTAATGGAATTGTATGTCTATAAAATACATCTAGATAAAGTCCAGGTCATTATATTTACCTGTTATTGTGTGGTAGGTTCCACTGGGAATCAAACTCATAACTCATACCCTTCATATGACTTGATTCAGTGATCTAGTCATTATTACACCATGCATTTAATGCAAATGAAAAAAAAACTAACTTATGATATGCTGTAAGCCTGCATGTGATGAGTAATTGAGGGTGAATGGCATGGATGGACAAGAGAGAGGAAAGGAAGCTCCTGGGAAGAAGAAGCGTAGAGTAGAAAGGCGGGCTAGTGCCAGTGAGGAGTGACGGACGATGCCTATGCCAGCTGTACGATTACAGACAACAGCAAATCCCTTTAATTCACTGGCCTCATTGCGCTAATGTGCTCAGCTAGGCCGTCAGCAGGCTCAGGCAGAACGGGCTCTTCCTCTCATTATGGCTTCTGCTTTCATATGAACGCTCCTGTGCCAATAGCTACATACATACTGTACTGTAGGTGTCTCAGCTGATTAGACCTGGTCTACCTTGCCTGAAGTAAAGCAGAGCTACAATACAGTCCGCATTACACTCACACAGAAGGTTGCCAGTTGCCTAGTCCTAACAGATGCAACAGTCAGGTAGATGTGTTTATCAGCCACCTGCGTGCGTGCGTGCGTGCGTGCGCGTGTGTGGACAGTGTGTTTTTTTTCCCATTTAATGAAACCTGGTATATGTGATGGAGCTTGGTCATTGGTTTCGTATTCCATCAAGTGCATCTCTATCTTCCAGCTAGCTACTGCCATAGCTAGTGGGTCATGATCTGAACATGTTTTCTGGAACCAATTACAATTATGTCAATTAGCAGACGATTTTATCCAAAGCAACTTATACTTAGTGCAATTACTATTGCCAAGTGCAATTAAGAGTTAGGGGTCAGACATCTTTCATAAGGATACTTACGGTTAGGCCCACGGATAGAACCCATGACCTTCTGGGTCGGAGTCAACCATCCTGATCACTAGACTATCCTCACAAACACTGCCTCATAGCCATGACAAAGGCTATGTTCACACCGCAAACAAATCTAGTCTGAATCCACATTTTTTTTATCACCCCTATGGCTCTATGTGACTCAGATCAGACTCTATTTCATAGCAGTGTGAACACCTCAAGTCACATGGAATCGGATATTTTGTAATCAGATTTGGGCCACTTTCATATGTGGTCCTACATCTTATACATATCTGATTCTTTTAAATGCGATCTCAGTCTCAACAGTCAAATCAGAATTCATGCGACTTTGACGTCACTCTAGATAGACATTCACAGAGTGACTTACCCATGGGACTAGCTAGTGTGATGAGGTTCACTCTTGTGGCCATTGTTGTAGGTCTACTCGCAAGTGAACCTATGGAATATGGAGGTAGTCGCTGGATAGACTGGTAAAGTGTTAAGACCGGCACACACAATCAGGTGGAGCGGATCCTCCCCCATGTTAATGAATGAGCATTGTGTTTGGACACTGCAGGCGAGACATGTTCTGCCTCACGGAGCAGACAGAAATACAGTAGCTTACAATGTAGAAGCAGAAATACAGTACAAATAATAATTAGGAAAATGGATAAAAAGGAAAATCTTTTGCTTATATTTTGCCCCCGCCTCCTTGCCACACAATTTGATCAATGTCTGTTGCCGAACGTATCAATGCACACGATCAACAAATGAAAAAGGGAGTGCAGGCAGATGAAATCCGCTGGTAAAAACTTGGGCAGTGTGTATGCCTGGGGGAGAGAATGTTCCATGTGAGTTTTTAACAGGTTTTAGTAGCATACAACTGTAGGCTACTGGACCTTCTGTACTAGTTTGCTGGCTTCCACTGCAAGTCAACTTACTAAATGACTGTAAAGGCTGATTTCGTTGTTCTCAGTCAGTGTTTACTTCCATTCAACACGCGCTGTGTGCGACGTCTTGTTGCATGGTCTGTTGTGTCGTGATCAGTTTACACTAGAACATGATACTGGCCATATTTAAAAAGGTAACGTGAACAGAAAAAAAAGCGGATTTAACCACAAAATCGGAATTAGCAAGGATTGCGGTGTGAATTTAGGCAAAGTGTATTTGCATTTTTCTCTAAGATGACAGAACTAGATGATTTTTTAAATTTATTATTTTAAAAAACTTGCAATCATTTCCCAAAAGCAGGTGCCTTTAAAGGTAACAACGACCCCGACTTTGAGTGCCTGTTCTAGATCCTCTTCACTGGCTGTGACCAGCTGGTAGTTTGTTAGTTCAATATGTGGGGGGATCCAGGGTGCTGGGTGATATAAGCCAGTAGGAGCTGTGTTGGAGTGGCAGCAGTTGTGGATTATATCTGCTGTTGATTTTTCAGTTGAGTCTCAAAGCCAGGAATAATCAAATCAATATTCAAATACAGTATTCAATCCCACCTCAGTCAGTTGAGCTCTGCAGAGGATACAGTATGTGTGGCGGGATTACTACAATTTAAAACAATTCTACACAGGAACAAGGTTACAATAAGAAAGTGACGGAATAAGACCTTTACAGCGACCAATGCCCAATTTATTAATAATACACTGAATTTATTTACAGCCTCTCCGGGAACCATCACCTTATCGTGGTGGAGAGGTTTGGGTGCCCCTATGAACCTGAGGGCTGTGTTGTCTG
>JAODUH010035744.1:0-20332 GCA_027564835.1 Typhlichthys subterraneus
CTCCCCTCCCTATTACTTCATGTTCCCCACGCCGCTTTATCACCCCCGCCCCCCCCCCCCCCAACACCCTTCCTACCCCAGCCTGTTATCATTTCATCTTTTGGCGTCTGGCTGCTGGTGTCTCCTGTTGGCGGACGGCTGGTCTCCCCACCTTCCCCCTCCCCACCTCTCTCTCGCTCTCTCTCTCTCTCTCTCTCGCTCTCCCCCTTTCTCTAATTGCTTGCGGAGGGAGACAAAGGCATGTGATTCTCCCCTCCCTCCTCCCACACAGAGCTGTCAGGCCCTGCGCAGGAGAGAGTTAATTTCACACTTACTGCATGCTTTAATTAAAAGGGGGTGTAGGAGGGGAGCGTGCGTGCGTTGACTGCATGGACGCGCGTGCAGTCAGGCACACATCATATACCATGCATTCTGTAGGTGTGTCTGTATGTGTGTGTGTGTGTGCACGTGCATGCCAGATCCTCAGCCAGGATAGTGTGTGTGTGTGCGCGTGGACCTTGTCTGTGTCCAGTGTGGGCGTCAACAGGCGCAGGGCGGGTGTCTTTGCGCCCCCAAGGTGGGTAGCACTGTGCCTTCTCACTGCACACTAATGGCAACCTGTAATAAATAAATAGCATTGTGATGACTTTGTTAGAGACTATACAGTCCCACTGTCCTCTGCCACACACACACACACACACACGGACACGCACACACACTCGCGCACGCACACATGCATCAGTGCTCTGATCTGTTGTTCTTCGCCTTGGCAGCTTGGGTGTGATTTAAACACACACGCACGCACACATGCGCGCACACGCGCGCACATGCACGAGCGCACTTGTAGACACCTCAAGTCGCTGTTTCACACATGCTGCACGAGCGCGTGCTTTCATTTGCATGCGAGTGTACACACATGAACACGCTCACACATAAATTAACACGGAGATGAGTTCACACACTCGTCTGCATTTGCACGCACGCGCGCGCACACGCACACAAACACACACACACACACACACGCACACACACAGTGCCCCCACCCCTACAGTACGTCCCCTCTCAACACAATAGCACATGATAACCCCTGTTAAGATATTGTGATAGGGGTGATAGCGGTTATGCCCACCAAAGTCAGATGAGTAATTCATCATTCTCAGCTACTGCATGTATCAGTGAGGCAGAGGGACACAGTATCTCTCACATCCCTGTCCAGTGTCCTGTCACTGGGATAGTGTGGTATGATATACTGTATCACAAGCAAAAGTGTCACCAGATACCCCTTTTGTTTCATAATTTTAGCTTGCTCCCTATCCAGATCATGTTGTGAGTTTTCTGACAGAGGAAAGCCGGAGGCTATAGATGTCCGTGTGTGTGTGTGTGTGTGTGTGTGTGTGCTCGCACGCGCGTGTGTGTGTGTGTGTGTGTCAGTCTGTCTGTCTGTCTGTGAGCAAGCAGGGGCAAGCACAGGCACATAGGGAAACAAATACACACACGCACACAGGGCTCATGATAATAAAGCCATTTGTTTATGTACGTTTTGTATGTGCATGTACGTGTGTCTGTCTGAGATTTCAAGAAGCTATCTTTGTAATTCCCCTGGTGGTAGATGGTGAGCACTGGTGGTAATCCTGGCTGGAAGGTTACATAACCCGACAGCGTCCAGCTGTACACAAGCCACATTATGTTGCTCAGTGAATACCTTACTCTCAACCTGTGACAGTCCTGTGAGTAGCAGTGCAACCTCTTGTGTGTGTGTGCGTGTGTGTGCGTGTGTGTGTGTATTTGTATGCACACACAAGGATGGATAACAGCGTGTGTGTGTGCATTACCAGCGAGTGTGAGCGTGCGTCATGCTGTGTGCATGAGTTGAGAGAGAATACATGAATCCTTATGTTTGCCGTGCCGTGGAACAGTGTGTTCTCAGAGCCGTTGTGTTGAAAATGCAAATCAAGCCTGCATTCGCTACGGCAGTAGGGGATGAAATAACTATGGCGTATTTAAATATTATATACTGTATATGCTTTATAAATAATTACTAAACCACCTAGGAAAAATTACATACAGCACAACGTACTGCAAAAGTGTATAATAATACATACATCATGTGACTAATGCTGTGAGTCTGTAGTGAATCATCTTTGTGTTTAGATAATATGGCATCTTTAAAGTTTGGTAGAATCGTCTTTTGACAGTGACCTGTGTATGATGAGCTCTGGATCTGCATTAACCTCCAAAGTGATTTCTCACTCTTGTTGGGACTGGTGTGCCAATCTAGTGTAAGTCTCATGGCAGCCCAACATAAATGATTTTCAACATTGTTGAAATAGAAAATGAGGATAACATTTTGTGTGTTACTTATAGTATATAGTTACACTTATTTCAACAAACTAACGTAATTTCCCGACAATTAACCGCACTGTACAGTATATTAACCGCAGGTCAGTATTTTATGTAATTTTTAGAAATAAACTTGTACATTTACTGCACCTGTGTATTAACCGCAGTTTATTCAATGTTATGGCCTTCGGTTGGAGGCGTTTTTATATTAAAAAAAAAAGATCACCTGCAACAATTGAGAAGTAATAGATGTGTTCGAAGACATTGAGGGATTATAGTTTTTGCAAGCATCCATCGACCACAGTAGGACATACAGTACTGTATCTAGTATGATATTAGATTATAACAGACTAAGATGATTATATATATTATACAGTGTGTATATATATATATATATATATATATATATATATTATATATATATACTGTATATTTGGAGACTGTACCATTGTTGTGAAGTGAGAAGACATAAAGTATATTAAATAAGTATATTATTATATAAGTATATTATATTATATAATATTACTGCTAGAACAAATTATAATGCTGACAAACAAGCCTTATAGAGTGTAGACCATGTCTCCTTTATCTACATTCTGAATGTGGGCTGGTAAAAGACATGGATGTGTGGACTAACTATGGAATTACGTTGTGTGGGGAGACTAAGACAATGGCATGGCATACTGCATTGTAAAACTTTAATGAAAGTCACGAGAGTCATCAGTTGTCTACAGGCTTTTGGTCTGCGACACACAGTAGCAAGATATAGCTTCATACACCCCCGCATCATACCTGGGCTATAAACATCAGCCAGTGGGTATTAGCATAAACTCAGGGAGTGGCACGTTGATTCCAATTAGCAGGCTGTTGTTTCACACTGTGGGCGATGGAGCTTGTTATTCTTAGCATGGAGAGAGTCTGAGGAGGACCGCTCCGCAGCTCCCACCGTGCAATCAGCCTCTATGACACTTCCATAACCACCAAGCACTGATTGCCACATTCAGCTGACACTGTTCTCACCCTGTGAGGTGGTGCAGGCCTGCATTTGTTATTAAAAGTGGTCTCTCGGACACCCGCGGAATGAAGAAACAATATGGAGGAATTTGAAGGCTGAAGGCATGCCGTTACTCGGTGTGGAAGATAGCCGTAATGGACGCTGGTCACACGCAAAGGAAAAAAGATAATCACAATTTCTCTGTGCAATCATAATTTATGGTATGAGTGCTAATGTGGCATTATAGGTGGTAATTATGTGCCTTGATTAAAAACTAGGGGATTACAATGGATGATTCAATTGCAGGCCAACGATGCCATCTCTTTGTGTTGCTCTCGCTCTCTCGCTCTCTCTCTCTCTCTCTCTCTCTCTGTGCCATCGCTCTCTCTCTTTCTCTGCCATCTCTCTTTCTTTCTCTTTCTCAGTGTCATCTATCAGGGTATTCTGAGGAACAAATCCAGGTGCCGTGTTTCCAAGCGACTTGATTGTGTGCTCGTCAAATAATTGTGTTTGTGCTGCTGATTGTTATTCAGAGGTAGTCACTAAAATATGCCGTAAAGAATTTAAAATGCGTTTTAATCCTGGAATTAGTATGTATGCTTGCTATGTTAATTTTCATCTTTATACTTTATGATGCCTGTGTTGATGCAGTACAACACAGTGTTGGCGCATTTGGCAAAATAACAATAGGTTTGAAATTATAATAAAAAAAACAACTTTGTTAAAAACCGGACCATTTATGTCAACCAAATTTCTCAATAATCAAGAGCCTTCAAATAAACAAGAACCGACTATTGATAATTACACTACAGTAATATAAATATTAAAGGGCCAGTGTTAATAAATGTTTTAAAAACTTTGTTTTGGTTCGAAACTCCCAGCTCTTCTCCACCCCCTCCACATATAACTGGCCACACAAACATTCACAGTGAGCTGGTGGGGAAGGAATGTGAGGATCTAGGGGAATACACTCGTGACATGGTGGGTATCTGGCATTCCTGCTGTACCCAGATACATTATCACTGAAGAGATGAGGAATGCTTCCTGCCTTCGCCTGACTACCCGTCTGCTGTGGAAGAGGACCTCGCTGGGAGCAGTGTAGGGAATGGGGGAGCGCAGATGGATGGAGAGGGGCGGTGATACATGGAGGTGAGAGGCAAGGGTGGATGGATGGCTGGGTTTATGAGATGGAAAAGGAGGTAGATGGAGGAGAGACACCTCCTCTAGTCTGATGGGAAGGGGGGAGAAGTGACGCAGGTCGAGGGGGGGAGAAATACGAGGAAGGTCAAAGGGAATGGGACGACAAACTGAGAGATTATGATTTATGTTCCCAGACAGACAAAAGTAATAGTCAACTCTGCTAACAAATCGGCTTAAAGACACTGAGGGTGAGCATGAACCTGCTGTGTGTGTGTGTGTGGGTGCGTGCGCGCGTGCGTGCATGTGCGTTTCCCTGTTTTATAGCTCTCCCACTTTCCCTCGCCTTATGGTGGATATCTACAGAGGACAAATATAGACTGAGGAGGTAAAAAGATGTGTGGAGGAACAGAGCAGATAGAGAGAGAGATGTAGATGGCGCTAGCTAACGTCCAGAGGCTAATGCACCCGGAGCGCCATGGGACATTAGCGTTGCGAGGGGGGTCGCTCCAAATCGCTCCCCTTGCGACCGCGCAGGCGTTATACCCCTGGCGGACCCCATTGCTCACTGAAAGGGGTCAAAGGCGAGGCACTCCGCTCCATTTAGCTTGGTTCTCGTGATGGATGGAGTGATGGGGGGTGAAGGCGGGGGGTCCAGCTGTGAGCACAGGGAACACAGTGCCACCGGGGACCTTGTGTTGGGTCCGGCTCGCTACTGCTCAAGCTGGGAGTGGTGATTAGAGGTACTGCAGAAACACTACCAACTAATATTTTAACAATTTGAGAAGCTGTGGAGGCAGAAGTTTGATAATCAAAATAAACATTGCTAGCTATCATCTAATTTGCACAAGCCTTAAAATACAGCATTTTGTTGTTTGTAAGTTCGAGAAACTATCAAATAGCTCCATAATGTGTCTGCGGTCAGGACTGAATTTGTATGGAAGGTTACAATGATGAGAAGACTGCTATGTGATATTGCAGTTCTGTGCATGCAGTGCATCTGTATGTCACCCATGATAGAAGTCTCTAACATGGAAATAAGTGCCAATTATGAAGTTCCATCAAGGTGCAACATGAGATTACTCATTGTCACATGACTTGGAAGGAAAAGGTTGGCTCTTTGCCTAGATTTGAGCTATATCCAATTTGTTGTTCCCCGACTAGTTCTTGGGAACCCTCCAACATCCCTAATATGTATATTCGCTTCAAGATGCGTGATCTGGTGTTACGAGCAATCAGCTAAATGGAACCCATCTCTGCAGAGGCTGACAACATGGCTGACAGCACCACAGATCCATCATCTCTGTGCAAAGCGCACCTCCCGTAGTCTAGCTTCTAAGATAGCATCTCTAATTTGTCGAGCCTGCGATGGTCCCACGATTTGACTTCCAGAATGTGACTTGATAACTAATTAGAAGGGAACATCATAAACTATTTTTGGTAAAACTACTGCAATATTGTGAATGGCTTAGGCATATTTGTTGACATGGTAGCATAATATACGATGTTTAAACATGGATGGTTTTCCTGACAGGAGAAAAGTTAGGAGCAGAAAGCCAGTAGGAAGGGGACGGAGAGATGGAGGGATGGAAAGGAGAACAAATGAGAGAGAGAGAGAGAGGGAGCCTGCGTGGGAGGAGGTAGGCAAGCGAGCTCCTAGGAGAGCCGTGCAAGGCTAAGGGTCATTATTGACTGAATGAATTTTTAAAGAGGGCCCTGGTGGAAGGTTGGTGGGCACCGTGTGCATTCGTGTGCAAAGCCACGCATGCTCTGGCACGACTCCTCCTCTCCTCTGCTATTTCCATATAGTGCTCACGTTCATCTGAATACAATTGGACAACTTTGGCCAACCGCTAGCCTTCCACACAGCCTTAGCCACCAGCCCTCCGCTCACACCCTGCTGCAACGATCAATGATGGACCGGGACGAGAGCTGGTGGAATTAAGGGGACGTGGGGGAGGGGGGGGACAGAGGGATGGGCTGTGAGGAAGGCAGGGGCCGTCGCCCCGCGAACTACGGCCAGGAAAACAGTAGAGCCTTGGCTTTCCTCTTGGGTGGTGGGGGATGGGGGGGTTAAAGTTAAGGCCGCAAGTTGCGATGCTGCCAATGTTTGGGAGCAAGGCCAGCCTCCCCGAAGTGCCCTGGGGGTGGGAGGGCAAGGTACAGAGGGGGTGCCGGCTGTGTGGATGGGTGCGTATGTGCTCTCTGTCTTCACTGACCCTGGCAGATAGCAGACGGAAGGGGGGGGGGGTATTCAATCATACTAATGAGGGAGAGAGAGAGAGAGAGAGAGAAAGAGAGAGGGTGGGGATGATGAAAGGATAGAGGAGGGGTGGGGGTAGTGGCAATGCCAGCCAAACACCCCCCACATGCCCCGCAAACACACACACACACACACGCACACACACACCCCAGTGTGCCACACTCATTAGTGCCAATGAGACGCTGTTGGAGGGAGCTGAAACACCAGGCCATAGTGGCTTCTGTCTCCCTCTCTCTCTCTCTCTCTCTCTCTCTCTCTCCCTGTTCCCCTCCTGTCTCTTCTCCCTCCTTCTCAGCCAATTAGGCGCTCGTCTTCCCTTTGCTGCATTCAATCTAGACCTCTTCATCTACCCATCCATCGTTATCTGTCTCCCTTCCATTGTTTTCTTCTTGTTTACATACTCCCTCCCTCTCTTCTGGTCTGCCCTACCCGCTCCAGACCTTTCTGTTGATTTGGAGGATTAAGCCGCTGGCGGGGCTGCTGCTGCTGTGTCAGTGTGACACGCTATGTGCGCCGGGGCTCAGTCCAAATCCCCTCCATCCTCCACGCCCGCCTGGCCACAGAGTTAGCAGCGCTCCTTCGCTCTCGCTTCCTTCCTTCTCTTCTGTCTTTCCCTTCCTTCCTTGTCAGCACACTGTAGCCTCTTTTGTATTTGTTAGCATGTCTCATGTGTGTCCTCCTGACGTCTCACATATCTGAAGGTTGTTACTTGTATTTAGTCGACTGTTGTTAATTCACCAATGAGGTGTGGTTCTTATAGCAGGTAACAACAGGTACTTTGTTGTAGCTACCCACTATAGAGACTTTGGAGGAGAGATCTATCAAAGAGGAACATAAGCCAGAAAAAGTATTTATAAAAGAATCATATTTTCTTATTTCAATGCCTAATTATACTCTTCCTTCATATTATTATTCTGCTTGGTGCTTTTAAAATTAATTTGAATGCATTATTGTTAATGTTATTGCCAGCGGTAAATATTACCTCAATGACTCTGAAGAACTGTCAATTGTTTTAATTATCTAGCTTTCTTGTTATTTCATCAAATGTATAACATACTGTTTTGTTGTGCAGTGTGCATGTTGTGTAGTATTGGTAAGCATGGAGTTCTTTCGTTTGACTTCCCTAAATGATTTTCACAGCATTGCTTTAAGCAGTTTCTTGTTTGGCCCTACTGTATGTATGACTGCTAGTGTGTTCAATCAGTCTGTTGATCCAAAACATTCATTTTAAGTAGTAACATTTATGGTCCTTTCTTGTATGCCAAGAAATGTATTTTGTATTTATATTGTATTTTTAATTAGATCTGTTACTGGCATAGAAATGTCACTTTTCCGCTTAACCCAATCCTTCCTAAACTATCGGGGGGCAAATGCTATTTTTTAATTGCAGCTCTAGGCAAGTATATAGTCAATCGTCTTGGATAAGTGAATTCTTCTTTAGTACCCTTAGGGGAGCTAAGGAGAGCAGCATAGCACTGCTCTAGTCAGATTCTTAATAGTGCAGTAAGTTATAGTATAGGATGGTAAGGCATCTCAGACATTGTTTTAGCCATTGAAATGTTTATAATAGTTCAAAAGACACTTAAACATCAACCTTCAATTAACAGAAACAAAGTCAAATGACATACATAGTATATTATTTTAATAATGAATAACTCATAATAATAAAAAACAATATTAATTTTAATAACGTCATTATAATACAATTGTAATTGAATATACCCCAAGAACTGTTTTCAGGAGTGATGATCGGGATCCTGTGATGGGTCACGGACAGTTCCTGCATGGTCACGAGACGCTATTTATAAAATATCTTCTGTTTTGAGCTACTATCCATTTATTTTTGGGGGCTCATGACTCAAAAGGTTCAAAACCCACTGTGCAGCTGTTTTTGAGAACAAGGGGAAGGGTATGTCTTCCCAGACAATTAATGTCCCCTGTCAGTACTTTTGCTGCTGCACGGCTGAGTTAAGTACATGGCGGGGGCACAGCAGGGGAGCTAGTTATGCCATCCCTGCTTGATACACTGCTACAGTCTCTCTCCTTGGCTGAGTAACAGGCTCACCAGGCCCAGCCCAGGGGACCAGGGCAGGTTACACAGGCGCTGTCTGAAGGACACTGGGACACATGTACTGTGTGTGTGTGTGTACTGTAGGTAGGTGGTAGATATGTGTGTGAGTGAGTGCGTGTGCAATGTGTGCGTGCGTGCGTGAATGCCTGGGGATATGAGCGGGAAAAAGAGAAATGAAAAGGATAGCTCTGTGTGTCGGTATCTTTTCTATCATCTATGTCCTTGTGTCATTATTATTTTTGGTAGATTCCTTTATCAAGGCCCATGCTAAAGGACAAGGACACTGGGAAGAATAACAGTAAGAGCAAGAATGCTACAGATGTTTTTTAGGCAGAGTGACACTCCGCTCAGCAACAAGATATTGTATTATGTTCCTGTAAGGTGTTTCTTATGACATGTCTTTGTCTGCCATCTCACAGCAGTAGACAGATATGGGGACAGTAAGAGGGAATGGGGGGGGGAGGGGGGGTAGGGAATGCCACTGACATACGACACAGGTCAAGGGCTCGACGTCAACTAACAACGCCACGGCTAGAATGCGACACAGACCCCTGCTCCCACTGCCAACAGGCGTTTGCTAAAGGGCACTTATAGGCCCTGGCATTTTACTCAAGCAGCCAGCGGACCTACCTCACACAGGACCGGCTCTGAGAGAGAGAGAGAGAGAGAGAGAGAGAGAGAGAGAGAGAGAGAGAGAGAGAGAGAGAGAGAGGCAGCAGGGAACAATGTTAAGCAGATGTGAAAAATGGTGTTGACTTTTCTCGCTTTGCACACGCTGGCAGAGTAGGCCCACACAGGCACCCGTAGACATTTACGTGCATGCAGGCGCACGCCGGTGTACATGCGTGTTCTGTACTGTATAAGCTAACCCGTCTGAAGATAACACACAAGCTATAGGAGGTTTGCACACGAGGGAAGCCAAGTCAAACATCATGTTGATTAAGAGTAACAGATATTGTTGTAGAACCTTTGAATAAATGTAGCCCAGTGAAATGAGATCAGTTGGGATCAACCAAACAGAACAGTGGGGTCACTTGACAAATGTCAGTTGTTACAAATGACTAATATACAAGTATACACAAATACAGTGGCCAGTTTACAGTGTGCACACATATGTACATGCTTAAGACACGCACATGCATACGCGCATGCACACACACAGTGCAGTGCGTTAACAGTTGTTTGATCTGAGGCGATGGAATAAGGGATCTATGCATTTATGGGAACATCTTCAAAGTAAGACAAACCGCTGACGATGACAGAATGCCACCCAGATGGTAGTCTTTCTCTATCATGGGAACACGTGTAGAAAATTAAATTAGGACGTTGCAGTAAGACACAGCCACATTTGTCCTGTACTGCCATCGTTGCTATGCATGTCCCTGTGTGTGTGTTTATATACAGTAAGCATATGCATATGAGCACTGTACAGTATGCTAATACTGAGCAATACATGTAAACAATGGCCTTACTTATATCATGGGGAACATCTGGTGTGTGAGCATATTTAAACATGCTTTTATTTAATTCATTATTACATTCCATTTGAATTAGTTGAGAGGGGTCTTTAAATACAGACGGGATTGTGATTGGGCATGGCTGTTTATGATCGTGTGTGCAAATGCGATGCCACATTTACACAGCCGTTGCAGAAATAACATGCATTTCACATAGACAGACAGACACAGACAGACAGACAGATACAGATGTGCTCAGATGTTTGCATGCATGCAGGGCACGCTCTGAACAGATGTTTGCGGAGGAGAGCAAATCACCAGTGCTCATATGTCCACCTCACAAGCAGTGATGGCTTTATGAGTGACCGTTTCCACGGTTGCCTGCGCACAATATCGTTATCTCTCTTTGCTCTTCCCAGACCCAAATATACCGAGCAAGCAAATGTGCACAACACATGCGTGGATTTGTTGATGCAGGTTTCTGCATGGCTGGCTGTGCAAGAACATGCACAATTTATTTCATGTACATTATGCTTTTGAGCTGATGGATGGCATTGTAAAATTATAATCACCTAAAATGCATGTTGCAATACATTTCTGCTGCTGGAGAATATACTATTGAAAATTTAAAATTATTTTTTTTTCGCACTTAGTAATAACACAGTGATAGAGTTTAAATTGGACAATATATTCCTTAAACAATCTTGCCTAAGAAGATTTTAATGAATGCTCAAACGCACAAACAAGTCAATATTAAAGGTGTAACAAGCTAAGACTTTGTCTAAAATTCCCCAAATATGTCCCCGCTGTCAGATAGCTTACCATTCTCTGTGCATGCTGAGAAAATAATCTAGTCCTTCTACATAGCCCTGGCTCCGTATATATGAACACAAGCAAAGTGGTACAGACAGCACACAATAACAATATCCTAGCCTTCACAATGCATTTCCAATGTGAAGGGAGGAGCTTCTGAAGGAGCACCCTCTGGCATTGAAGGGAGAGGTGTTTATGTTTTGATCAAGCTCAAATATCAAGTTTTCTCCATAACAACTTAAATACCTTTAATAAGTGTTATTTAAAATAACTGATAGATAGCAATGTTTTGATTAAAATGCAGCCATTGAAAAAAAAATGTCTGTATGGGAAGTAATAACACAGCTGCAAATTGTTCAAATATTGTTATTTTTTGAATGTATTGCCTCCCTACTGCAGTGTGAGATGTTTCATTAGAAGATATTCTTCTACTTCATTCAGTAAAGTGAAGCTCTAAACTGAACTGTAGCTCTAAAATATTAATTGCTGTACAAGACATTTGATATAACTCCGTTAATAGTACCCTGTTTTGCATGTGACATTTCCTTGTTCTTGACAACAAAGAGCAGACAACAACAACAAAAACAGAACCAGATGGCCTTTCAGTTTTGCTTCAGCCATAAAATCAACCGACTAAGGAATATATTTGATTCCTCAGGAAGAACCATGACCATCTGTAACATTCTGTTTGATGTTTGTGCGTTTTAAGTCCTGCACCCAGAATGTGAGATCAAAATAATGGACCACAGCATTAACAGTTCAGAATGTCTCAATGCCTCTCTCTCCCCCCCCTCTCTCTCTCTCCCTATCTCACCCCCTCTCTCTCCCTCTAACTATCTCTCCCACCACTCTCTCTCTCCCCCCTCTCTCTCTCTCTCTTTCTCTCTCTCTCTCCCTCCTCCCTCCTCTCTCTGTCTCTTTATCTCTCTGTGTCTGGTGTGGAGTGAACAGGACCTCCATCCAGGCTGCATATCACTGGTACTGTTATGAACAATCTACAAAGTGTGATTGAAAGATGAAATAAACCTCAGAACAGTTGGAGTTTTTTTTCCCCATGAAATACTTTTTACTTTATTGTATTATTCCACTTTTAAATTGTCCTTTATTTTATGTGTAGTGATTAGTCATGCCCGCTAAGCAAACGGAGGAAGCTTTAAAACTACCAAACTGCTCACAATTAAGGCATCCTGTCTGGATGCCATTAAATAAATGTCTGTTGAACATAACAAAAATGGCAGATATTGTAACTGATGACAGACACGCACAACACGTGTCTCACATACAAGCTTTTCATCCTTTGCAGGACTCCCATGGTGGGTATGTTGGTCCAACATGTGTGTACTTATATATAGGTATTACATACAGTATTGTAGAATACAATTGTCAAGGCGAATTTCTTCATGAAACCATTGTTTCATTAAAGTAATGAAAGCAATTCAAGGAAGGTGTTCGCAGTTTGGGCTCTCTTGGCCACACATCATTGAATTACCTTGGTTTTTCATAGCAAGCAACACCAAGAAACAATGTCTTTATTGTCTTTATGTGTGCTTCCCTTAAGAGTTTTCTGTCCTTGTCATAGTGCTGAACATATAGACACACATGGGAAACCACCTATACACATTCATACAACACACAATGTGCACCTGTGTCACACACACACACACACACACACACACACACACACATACACACGCTGGGGTGGTCAGACCTTAGGGGCAGGCTTCAGGGCACTGCCAAATGATGATGCCCTGCAGAGGTAACGGCTGTGACCTTGGCTGCCCTTGTGTGTGCATGGCTCCAGCTGGGCAGCCATTAGAGGTCTCCCCAACAGACGCTGGCCTCCGCTGAGAGCCAGGGGTCACATACATGCACGTGCACACGCACGCGCACACACACACAGACACACACAAATGCACACGGCACAAACAAAGACAGGTAATCACATATGGACACACACACACACACATATGGACACACACACACACGCATCAACTGTATGTGAACGTGCACACTACGTGCGGAGATTCCATAAATACATTGTAGCTCTGTGTTGATGTTGTTATTGACAAACACGGCAACACAGCGTGTCTGTGTATTTATCAATGCGTGTATGATTGAGAGTGACAGCGACATAGGGAAGTGAAGGCGTGGATTGAAATATTAACATCCAATTATTCTGTTAACCTATTTGTCGCCAACGTGCTGCAATCATTTGCAGTCAGTGTTAGCATTAATATGCTATAGTTTCATAGTTTCAGCCATCAGGAAATTCATATTTCTCTCAACATTACTCATATATGTACAAATAAATCTTAAACGCCTCTGTGTTGATATGTTATCGAGCTTTCAAAGCAACTCAGCTGCCCATTTCCTCACTGTGAGAACAATAGCAAAAGTTGGGTGTTAACTGGAGACTGTTGCTTCATGGCCTGTGAATGTTTTCTACAGCTGACTGCCTGTTCTTTCTGCCTGACAAAGGGAGAGGAGGGCTAATTTTACCCTGTCTGCCGTCTGCAGTGGAGCCCACTGAGCCTCAACACTGGCACGCTGTAGACACCACCTCCCAGCTGTGCCCACGCTTGCTCGCTCACTATATTTCTCTCTCTCTCTTTCTCTCTCTCTGTCTTTCTCGCTAGCATTCTCTTGCTGTTCTCCTCCTTTTCTATTTGCTTCTGTCCCTCTGGTCTCTCTCCTATCTCCTTGTTTCTTCTCTCTCTCTCCCCCTCCTCCACAGCGGTCAGCTCCACCGCCACAGCTATCTTTAAAGCGTTCTAGCTGATCACACGCTTTAATTGGACCATACCGGCGGCCCGGGTAAAAGAGCGGCTTGTTAGTTCAGCTGCAGAGTCGGCCGCGCGCGCACACACACACGCACACACACGCACACGCACACGCACACGCAAGCAAACAAATGAGCACATAAACAAAGAGCGATGGAAGCCCACCATGGAACATGGCACTGTGGAAAGAACTGCCTGACCTGCACAAAGAGGGATTGATTGGGGGCTGTGCAGATAAACAGGAATTCAGACATGTATCTAGTTTGTTTTTGACAGAAGGGTTGAAAGTGCATATATGTAGAAACGTGGCTATTTCTTCTCTAAATTTTGTTTTACATGGAATGTTAAGAAAGAATGCTTTGCAGTAAATTGCAAGTATACACATGCGTCATTCTGTGGTGAACAAAGATAAGTGCTCTGAGGGATTTGATCTTCTGACCGAGGCATATTTAGCGCCATGTTCTGCCCACTGCCAACAGAACTGCAGATAAGGGCGGAAGGGTTCACATGCACATTAATATATTCATACAGATGTAGCCTACTGTTGGAGCGCCTTTCCGTAGACCCAGCTCAGTGACTTGTTTCTGCTGCTTCACTAGAGTAGTTGGACCTATAGCGTAGCCACGGGTGTGCCAGGGTGTGCCTGACTGTGCCACCTAAAGAGGCAGCTGGCACACCCAGAAATAAAATGCAGAAACAGAAAACATTTTTGTTGTTGTTTTGCGAGAGCGCGCCCGACCGGAGAGCGCGGCCCCGCCGCGGGACGCCGGCGTGACAAGTATAACCATAAAATGCACTTTTTCATGCTGTGTTTACTTTTTATTGGACAATTACTTTTGTGCATGAGTCACGACATCTGTCAATGCAACACCTTCAGCAGATAATGCGACACTAGTTTAACTAAATCCAGCTACAGAGAAACCATGCTAGTTGGCGTTAACCTACAGAGACAAATCGAATCAATAAACTGCACCGTGTTGCCATTTGAAGATGTCAACTTGCAGGTAGGTAAACTGTCAATAACGTGCATCTACAGCTGCTTTTATCTGGCAGAAACACTCACAACGTGCAAATATAGGCCTAATCTTACCTTTATGTCAGTGGTGTAGTTTATGTATTATTTCTGCTCTGTGACATAGATGATAATTTTTACCAGTTTAAAATGCATGAATATAACCATAAAATGCACTTTTTCATACGGTGTTCACTTTTAATTGGAAAATCACTTTTGTGCATGAGTCACGACATCTGCCAGTGCAACACCTTCAGCAGCTAATGCGACACTAACTAAATGAAAACTAATTTACATCGTATTTTGATCGCATTGCTTGCTATCCAAGTGTTCCGTGGTCTTCTCCTGTTCAACAGTCGACACAGGATAAAATCCAGCAACAGAGCAGCAATGCTAGCTGGCGTTTTAAAGGAGACATACAGACTTGATAGAGACTTAAGTCGAATTAATAAGATGCGCCGTTTTGCCATTTGAAGATGTCAACTTGCAGATAGACTGTCAATAACCTTTCAGTTGTCATTTGCGGTAGGCCTATGCTGTGTTGGTGTATATTCTTGCCCAGTTATCTTTTATTTTCATCAAACAGCATCCATAACCACATTTAAAAGTAGTCTACACAAGTCACGCTGACGTGACTATGCCTATTTTTTATTTAGTTGATAAGTAAATAATGATTGCACGTTGACAGTTAAAATACCCAAAGAATGGAATGGTGGTGTTGGATGTGGCACACCCACAGTATTTTTTACTGGCTAGCTACAGAGTTGGACATTAATCTTCTTGCTCAAAGGCACTTGGAAATAGTTTGTGTAACTCTGTTTATTTCCCATACCCATATTATTATCAGGTTGGCCCTGATTGGATTGGGACTTTATTGTTAATCTACAAGCCCTTAGTGGATTATGGCTCTGTTTCTTTCCAACCTAAAAATATTTACTGTCTACTTTATATTCTATAGCATATCCTAAGAAAACTTTAGTATTCTGTCATAGTATATTAAACAATATATTGTTCTGTATGTGCTAGAGTGCACTATGAGATCCAATCTTTTACTTACTGTATTTTGATTTATGCTTGAGCATATAGTGCATAAGGAGATGTCTATAAGACATTGATGTGATATTTGTCCACATCTAGGGCTCAAAAGAGAAAATGCTGCAGTAATATGTTTTCATTCTCCTCTCAGTGCTGTTTAATTTAGAAGCAGGAGCGTGTGTATTCCAGTATTTTCCATTTAGCGCCAAGGGACTGGGAGAATACAGCGGGTCGTTTCACTTTCACGCTTTGCTGAGCAAAAACCCCGCGCCATCTGACAATGGTAGCTACAAGTCACCTTGCCGCGGCTTTTATCCTAACAGTGTGGCAAGTAATTCAAGGTTGTTAGTTTGAGAGCCGGTGTTGCATCCAAATAAACTGCTCAAGGTACCGTGCACGCCCTTCCACCAGTAACAGCAGTGGCCTTACTGATAAACCAGGCCTTTGCAATAACATTACAAATAATTCTAATATGATGCTTTAGTAGCCTCTGTATGGTACAGTAATATGCATATTAATATTGTGCATATTACAATCACTGCCCTTCCCAGAGAGGGTTAGCTACAGTACAGCCCATACAGTAGGTAGTGGCTTGCTTAATGCAGAATGAATGATTCCAAAAACTCATGTCTTATTCGATACCATGCCACCCAAACACAAAAATTCTTGGCCGGAATTACCATTCTGTTTTAAACCAGTGTTACAGAGTAACACCAGTGTTGGTGTAAACATTCTAGTGAGCATGCCCCGCCCACCTGAGCACTGATTGGTTTTCACTCCTCTCCACTTAGAGCCGGGACCAGTTGTGTTTCGAACATCAACCGTCAGCTACAGGAAAAAATTATGCAATAATACAAGGAAAATGCTAATATCAATCCTGCCACATAAGCTCTTACGCTACTCTATGCATTTAAAATTGCCCAATACCAATAATGTTGCTGGGTGTTATTATTAAGGGTCTTGTATTTTCTGGTTCACCATCAGATACAATGCAATGCCTGTATATTTTCACAGGCATCTATTCAGTTGCCTGTGAAAATGTAAAAGAAAACAGCTTAGCATTGATGTTGGACATTTTAAAGCATTTAAAATGCTAGTCCAATACTAAGCAAAAATAATGCGTTGAAGTTGTTTGTGAAAGTTGTGTGCAATTTGCAGCTGAAAAATTAGGAAAACGATTTTAGATCGTTCTATACAAATGTGTGTCTGTCTGGCTCAATAAGAGAAAAAACAATAAAAAAAAATAAAAAAAGCCAACATCTCATGGGAGTGCAATTTACCCAGTGTTTCTTTTTGTACCAAATCTATGCAACACATTCGCTATACAATAGCCCTGCTTACACAAAGTCATCAGCATCAGTCATTCCTATGAACAATACGCAGAGAGCTCAGGTGCACTACGATAAACAGGACACCTTATTTAGGACAGGATCCCTCGCTCCCTGTGTCTCCCTGACCTTCCCAACATTGGGCAAAGCTGGAGAAAGGAGACTGTGTAGAGGGAGAGGAGCTGGGGAGGGAGAGCCTATTTATCTCCCACCCAGCGGGGCAGTGAAGCTGAAGGTGAGAGGAGCTCAACCCTGCTGCCACCAGCTGGAGCTTATACCTGGCCGGTCAGCTGGAACACAGTGGGACACGAGAATGGCTTTAGGACACGCACGCATTCGCTCAGAGCATGGCCACGCATGTGTACATAATCTACATACAGTATGTGTCAGTCAACGCTGCAAACATCCAAGCACACACAGACATGTGACACAAGATGTGCCTGCTGACACACACACACACACACACAAGCACCACGCCTCGCACATCCATCACAGCCACCCATGATCCTCCTAAAACTGCCACCTACTCAAATGTCTGTGTAAACAGAGATGAGGATGCTTTGTGTGTATGTGTGTGTGTGCGTGCATGCGTGTGTGCGCGTGCGTGCGTGTGTGCACGTGCTCGCATGTGTGAGGAGTAGGCACGCCTGGTCGATCAGACAGCACCTGGGACCACCCAGCTTAACTGTCATCGCCAATTAACATGATTACTAACACCCGACATCCCATAATGTAGATTCAGTGTTGCGGCAGAGGGGAATTGTTTGCCAACTCGTTCGGCTCAAACTTTGGTGCCGACGTACAAATGAGACACAATGCTGTTAGCATTTAGGGCTAAAGAGGAAAACACCACAATAACAGCTAACTCAGCTAACTAACTAACTAACTAACTAACTAGCTTATTGACTTCACAGTAAAACCTAGCAGGTACACAGTGGTAATTCTTTTTCTGAACCATAAAACGTGTCTTATTATCGTAGGAGGAATTCCAGCTGGCGGTGCACAGAGCAAATGATGTGTGTATGTGTACTAGGGAATCAGCAGAACAGATCTCCACCAGCACCCATCCACCGCAACGCTGATGAGAGACTATTCAACCGTGCAACTAACTTAATAAACAGTAAACTGTCCCCGAGTTTGTCCCGGAGTACCCACACTAACCGCATAGCTCACTGTTTCTCCAGTAGCGGTAGGTCCAGACCCACTGGTGTAGAAAATACAAAAAAAAAAAAAAAAAAAGACATTACGTGGTTCTGAATGTGTAGCTGATATGCTTGCACACTGAGCTGATTATGTTTCTCCCTGAAGAGGACCGGGACATGTACTGTTAACGCACGGCTTGGTGACTGTACTGTGGGGTACTTCAGGGCAATGGGGCTTGAGAGGATTAACTCCATCAGTACTGTACTGAAACAGCATTTCTGTGGGTCGCGCTCACGCACTCACACGCACACACGTACACGCACGCACGCTCACACGCATGTACACATTGCCCACTTAAACCACATTTCAAAAGGGAAACCGATAACAGCCCAAATCTTTATTTGCTTGTGCAAATATCACATTGTGCACAGACACGCACGTACATAGCGATCTATATCATGTCACGCAATACATCATACACCATCTGATAGATGACACTCCATAGTATCTGTTTTTTGTTTTTCCGATACGAATAACAATTTTTGAATTTCCCATTCACTTCACCTTCACTTCGCCTTACCTTTGATGAGTTTGTTGAGAAAGCTTGCCATGGATCAACCCAAAACATTTTAAAAACGATATTCCATTAATAGAAGTATTCTCAGAACATCATTCTGTTTGTCTATCATGTCGATTTCCTTTTGAATTTGGACGGCGATAGTGTGGGGATGTAGTTCTATGAGAGAAATTGGCATCTTACAGAGAGACATAGTCTGTGAAAGACTACACTGCATCTAAAACTACATCCCTTTCTTCACTGGATTCGAAGGTACAATATAAGGGGTCATATGTCAAATTTGGCCAATCACAGCTCCAGATATCGAGCGACAATTTGGAGTTGGGTAGATTGTATGTAGATGTAGATTAGTACATATATTAATGAAATAATAGCATATATAAGCACGTGTGTATATTTCTGGATATATATCTGCTTTATAACTAGCACACACATTTCAAACTTTCTAACATTCACTCACAATAGCCTAATCCTTGACACATAATCATCAGATGTTGTATTTAGTCCTATAATGTAAAAGGGGTTTAGCTGCATAATTCCAATAAAGTAATCAATTATATCAATAACATTATGTCAGGCGAAAATGGGAAAAAAAAACATTTACGCTGTTTTTGAGCTTCATTTACTAAAGTGTCATCCACATAGAATATTTAACCTGAATTGAAATCTCACAGGGATTATCTACATTCCCGAAATTAGCTTTCTAAAATGATCAGAACTGCAGAAACCCAACCAACATGCAATCACATGTTTTTGCAAGGTAAAAACATTGAATATGGTTTAGGGTTTACTAAATGCTCTCGTGTATGTAGCATTACAAACTTTCCCACGTTCTTTTTTTTTTCTTTCCAACTAACTTTACTAACTGGCTTTCACAAGAAGTCTCATCTTAGTGTTTGATGTAAAATTATCTGAAATCCCCTCTAATCCCTGACAGGTTTTTGGTTTTGCCTGGATCATCGCCATATTGTCCTAATCTTAAAGCCCAGTGTTGGGATTCCCAAAGGACTGCCGAAATCTCTGTTTCCTCGTGTTTAGCGGCCAAAGCCGCAAGTTCTTGACAGGCTATAGACAAGTTAGACGTGTTTGATGAGCTATAAGACGATATATTTTACAGTAGCTTGAGAAGGTAGTGGCAGTGTTGGTGTGCTCTAAGCGTCCTGGTTAGTCCGTTCTCCTGACCTACCGTGCTGGAACTCAGCACAGAGAGCAGATCATATACACCGTGCAAAAGAGCAAGAGAGAGGATTATGATGATGATTGGTGTTTTACTTTTACAGTAGCCTATGTGTTATATGTGTTCCTTTTGTCAACATCTATCTATCTATCTATCTATCTATCTATCTATCTATCTATCTATCTATCTATCTCTATCTATCCTGTACCTGCTACTTGTCTGTCTG
>JAODUH010035755.1:0-13734 GCA_027564835.1 Typhlichthys subterraneus
ATTGGTGGAGCTCTGAAATAGCCCCACCAACACTAGTATGGCCATGCGGTTGTATGGGAGGGGGAGGGGGAGGGGGTAAGGGGGCTACTCGTTGCAGCCCAGGAGCTCCACTCGTAGGGTGATGCGCTCGTGCCACGCCCAGGGCAGCACGCGCACCAGGCGAGCGTAGAACGGCGGCTCGAAGAAGTTCTTTCTGTGCACGTTGTTGTCACCGTTGCCCGGGAAGATCTGCACACAGCACAGCGACCGAGCAACAAACATACAACAACAAACACAAGAATGGATGTGATGGACATATCAACTGAACTGAACTGTAATTATATTATAACAACATTTCATGGACTAGACAGCAGATAATTATTCTTATGTCTTGGACTTCTTTTTGTTTCTGTTGTTATTTTCAAACAGTATTCTGAATCGGTCTCTATTTGGGCCTCCAGCAGAACTGACCTTGTCGGTCTTTGTGGCATCGTCTGTGAATGTTGTCCAGTGCTTTCCGTCGTCACTGTAGGCCACTTTAAAGGCCGTGACAAACTGGACGGAACCAAAGTCCTTGGCTCCTTGGGTGATGATACCTGTGATCCTCTTGGGAGACTTGAGGTCCACCTGCAGCCACGAAAGAATCAATAATTTTATAAGCCCCAAACCAATTTATTAGAAGAAGCAATATGAGCTATACTGTATATTTCTACCAGAGACACTACATAAGGAACATGCCACTTGTATAATTGGGAATGGAGTTATATTATTTAATATTATATTTATATGGGAGATTTATACATGTGGGGCAGGATGGTCTAGTGGTCTGGGTGTTGGGCTTCCAGCCGTAAGGTTGTGTAAGCATCTGTAAGAATCCTTTAGCAAGATGACTAACCAACCCCCTAACTCAGGCCTGGGCAAAGTCAGGCCCGGGGGCCGGATGCGGCCCTTTGATACGTTCTACCCGGCCCGCCTGGTACATCAAACATTTAAAAATAATAATACAACATAAAATTACTCGACGAGCTCTGCAAAATGTTTATGTTTATTATGAAAATTGTGTTGCATAGGAATAGCCTATATGCATAAATATGCAAGTTAACAAAGTTAGCTATTTTGTGTTGTATTTTAAAAGAATTAGCATGTTTGTTAACAAAGTAACCTGCCCGCAAAGTTTTCTGACATTTTCAATGTGGCCCCCAAGTGAAAATAATTGCCCACCCCTGCCCAAACTGATCCCGGTGGTTGTTTGCACCTTACATGGCAGCAATCACCATCGGTGTGTGAATGTGTGTGTGAATGGATGAATGTGAGGAAAAATACTGTAAAGCGCTTTGGATAAAAGCGCTATATAAATGCAGTCCATTTACCATTTACCATTTATGAAACTGAAAATTTGTCAGTTAGGGGAAAAGAGCCATTCGTCTTCTTTATAACTGCCAAGCATTAACCTATTGTGTGGTTTCACTGACATAAGCCTGTTGCGCATGCTAACTGCATGCGTAGTAGAAGTACAGTATAACATGTAGAGAACATTTCTTTTTAAACCTTATTTTGGAGGAAAGTCATTAAACATTTTAAGCGGATTTTATCAGAATCAACATGCAATTGTATACATGCTGTTTTTATGTCTCGGTGACCATATAAAATGCAGTTATGTCTCTCTTATTACTGTAATTTCAATAGTCTTCCTAGTAATAATTGCCTGGAGAAGTTTCAAAGATGGCTGTCGAGTGGCGAGACTTGCCTATAACGACTTTGTTTACACGGTGTGCTCAGTATATCTAAAACCATTTGATTTCCCATTCTCATACCTGCAGCCACTCAGAGCGGCTGTTGGTTGCCGCGGTCCAGGCATTGGTCTTGCCTTGCTTATCCAGCCGGGCGTAGTACGGGTACCAGGTGAAGGACTCGATGCCCCAGGTACGGAAGGTGCTGGAGGCGGTGATCTGGCGGTCTGACACCAGCCGGGACTTCATGCCCAGGGGCTCTGAACAACCTGCCGTGTTTGAATACACTGTGGAGGTGAGAGTGGGCACCAGGGCGACACAACAGAAGAGAGAGAGAGAGAGAGAGAGAGAGAGAGAGAGAGAGAGAGAGAGAGAGAGAGAATGATAGATAGGGGACAAATGGAAAGCTGCCAAAGCCAGTCAGCCAGCCAATGATAGGTGCCGATAGGAAACACAGAACTTTATCTTGAGAGCTGGGAAGTAAGGCCATGCAAGAAGCAAGAGAGCTTAGCCAGAGAAGTGCAGAGCCTATTGCATTGACAGAATCAGTAGTAGACAGTAGTATCATTAGTCTGGTGATTAAGAGGTGCAAGAAGCTTTTGTCACCAGAGTGTATACTGCCATCTAGTGGTGTACATGCAGATGTATCCATATTAAATGGCTCAGAAAAATGGTGACACTATGCAGGTCTCTATAGGTCAGGGGTTCCCAGAGTGGGAGTCGCAGGACAATACACATGATGATTTCCACAAATCAATCATAATTTCAAAATGCTTAGAAATAGCATAGAACTGTGAGTCTGGTGATCTTAAAGGCGTGTTTGTTTATGCTGTACAACTACCATGTATAAATGGAGATGTGTTCTTTCAGTTACCAGCCTATATTAAAATACTATTAAATACAATGATGGTTGCTGTTAGGCTGCTTTATTATGTGATGTCATTATTATTGATAGGTTGCACGCAACGTTTGTATGCTTATGGATAGCGGGGATAATGAGCCTCTGGCACTGTTATTTTGTGGTTCGCGGCTTTAAAGTTTGGATGCCTCTGCTCTAGGTAATTGAAAATATTCTGTATCCACAACATGAGACAACTCTCCTTCTCACATGAGTGTACAGGGTATAAAACATATTTATGATAATACTGATATATTTGTATGTCATCTTTGGTATTAAAACACCATTGTTTGGGTCACATTTAATGTTGAAACCAAAAGCAGTGTGGGTGAAACTATAAATAATATGTGCCCACATGCTTTGGAGTGTTCCATTTAATCTATTAAAGTTATAATTTGTTATTGTGTTCAGTTAAGGTATGGAATGCAAAAGGCGGGTGACCGTCTTATGATTTCAGGATAGACTAAACGATTTGTGTAAATAATTATAATTATAATAATTATAATAAATACACACACATACATACATTACATACACACGTACATGCATACATACACAGTATATATACAATATACTATATTATACTACAAATAATATATAACAAAGTTATCAGCACAAAGCGCACATGACAGACGTTTGACAAAGTCCATCTCAGCACGGTTAGGCAGACATTAGGACAAAACAACATCCGCCAACATATAATGAGACCAGCATGCTAGCATTAGCCACACTGGTGTATGATGAAAGGAGAAGAATGATGAATGAACATTTGTTGCGGAAGAGAAAACTTGAAAGAGACTAATATTATGTCAGCCCGCTGGGGCTAACACATCCTCCGCAACCAGGACAACGCCCTTCGTTACCGTACTTTTATGCCTGCCAAAGTGAGCATAACAAAAACATGTCCATATGGTCTTGATAAATTAGATGAAAGATTGTTTTGGCATGAGCTTACATGTAGAGTGTGCATGAACGTCTAATATCGCTGTGAGTGTTCCAGTGTCTACTTCAAACAAAGCTTAGTATTGGGGTCAATAATAATAATAATATTATTATTAATAATAATAATAATAATAATAATAACTTAAATAAAATACGTATTTTTCGTTAAACTATTTCCTTGAGTGGAAAAACAACACCAGCCACAGAATGTTAGTATATTCCCTCTGTGATATGTGATTTACCATTCATGTGCATACTGTAGGTATATGTGGATGTGATTTACCATTCATGTGCATACTGTAGGTATAGGTGGATGTGATTTACCATGCATGTGCATACTGTAGGTATATGTGGATGTGATTTACCATTCATCTCGCAGCCTACAAGCTCCATCCGCAGGGTGCAGGCCCTGCGACACACCGTGGGAATGATTTGGATGTACTGCGCAATTAGTGGTGGGTCAAGCAGGTTGGTCTTGGTGCTGTCGTTGTCCACATTCCCCACAAATACCTACAGTACAGTACAGTACAGGGAAAGTGGGGGCGTGGGTGGCAACAGAAAATAATCAATGCGACACTTAATGGTGAATAGACTGCATGTACAGTAACACACACACACACACACACACGCACGCACACACACACACACAAACACACACACAATTCCATTAACATGAACCACACTCAAAAATGATGTCTACTGTTGTATTGGGAGAGTGGTGCAAGGAAAACTCTGTTATGGCTCCACCTAGTGGTTTGTCTTTACCCTGATAATGTGCAGTGACTAATCTGTTCATGTGTGGTCGGCGGCAGAGCCACGTGGAAGAGAGAGTTGCGTCAATTCCGTTCACTCCAATAGACGTTTATTCACATCAATGGGGGATCGTGGGAACCTCAAAACAGCTCCCGGAAGTTAGCCACAAAGTCTAGAAGTACCCTATAAATTATGTTGTAAATCGATGCATTTATTTACTAGTAATTACCGAATGTTGCAGTTATGCATCTGTATTTATAGGTTCAAATTGCCCACCAAGCACTTCCTGGAACTATTTTGCGTCTACATTAACCATTTAGACGAATGGTCCATGGTTCTGGTTGGCAGCCCTGTGTCCTCCTCACATAGTCCTTGCTGTCTCCCTCTGGGCTGTACATGGTGTAGGTCCTGCCGTCCAGGCTGGACGCCACCTTGAAGTTCTTGATGAACTCAGCTGATCCCATACGGCTGGCCCCCTGTGTCACGATGCCAGTGATTCGCATCTTCCTCTGCGTGTTGATCTGGGAAGAGATAAACACAATACTAATGGGTTACACATATTAAATAATGACTAGAGTAAAATAATTTACTTCATACAGCCCTGTGGTGTAGTGGTCCGGGTCTGTCATTCTCCAGAACGCTTGCTAACTTGAAGATAGCAAAATGCGAGGAACTTTTTGGTGTGACAAAAAGTGTATTAGCTTACAATTAGCTTGCAATAGCGGACTATACATTTAGCATGCCTACTGTCTGGGTTTTTCTCATTTTTAATCGCTCTGTGTAGCCACTGTAACTATGATGTATATGTACTAACTCTAATGTGTTATGTCGATTCATCTTTTCAGCTTGGTGCGAATAATTTGGTCCAGGGGGCACAAAAACCTAAATAAAAAGTACTGTGTGTACTCAGTCTGATTACATGTTCTAACTAGTCTGTTAAGGCTGTGCTAATCGGGTATCTCAGCACGTCTATAGTAATCCTATGCACACTGTGGGACCAGGTCAATTTCGCCGCGTCACCTCAATCCACGGGTTCCTGTCATGCGAAGCTGCAGTCCATGCGTTGACCAGGCCCTTGTTGTGGAGGCGGGCCAGCTCGGGGCCCCAGCGCTGCAAGCCCAGCAGTCCGTAGTAGACGGAGGAGGCTGAGATCTGAGACTCGGCGATGCCACCACCCTCCATCCCCAGCAGGGAAATACAGCCTGGGAGACAGCCACACAGTCAATACTGGATTGGAAATGGAGTTATATGGCCTAGGATATTCAGCAATAGAGTGCCACTTCCATGTTATGGAACTTTAGTTTGAAAAACATATGTATGGTAGTCAACGGCGAGAATAAACGTATTTTTAGATCCTGTTTGCTTTGTGACACGAAGTACACATTAGATGTTTGACTATTTAAAAGAAAATCCTTTGAGTCAAGAAAGTCTCAGATTGTCGTGCAATTGTTGAAGTGTAATACTGTGAAAATATGTAATTAGTAAGACTAGAAACCCCGTGTTGCGTAAGTGTCATGACGTTTTCGTGCCACAACCCTCAAGCCGAAGAGAACATTGTTTTGGTGACGTGTTGTGCGAGACGAAAGCTGTAGTTCACTGAGCGGTTACACACAAAACTAAAGATTCCTTTAGAGTTTCACAACAAACTGCAACGTTCTTGACTTGAACAACTATCTTTTTTATAGACACACATCATATATGTGCTTCGTGTCACACCTGGATCTAAAAATACTTTTTTTCTCGCCGTTGACGACCATACATATTTTTTCCAAACTAAGGTCCCATAATGCAGAAGTGACTGGCTCTCTATACACAAATGGAGAGTGGACTCTTAGAGAAAATCAACAACGCTCAGAAGTGCATTATCCTGCTTGACAGACATGGAAAAAGATATGAAATAGACAATATGAGGTAGAAGAACAACAGGAAACAAGAAGTTGAATTAAGCAGAAGAAGTCAAAAATAGGGAAGTGAATGTGGATGAAAATATGAGGTCTGTGTGAACAATGGAGGTTGGCATAGAGAGATGGGGAACGCCAAAGGGATGGAAGTGGGGCAGATTATAAAGGATGAATATAATAAATACAAGGTGGCAGAACAAAAAGCATTTTATGTAACATAACTGAATTAAGTATTGATTTCTCATCACATTCGGTCTGTCTAAGTGCTTCTTCATCATTCATCATTGTAACTAGGCAGCTTGGCTGACGTTCAAACATCAGCCACTTTAGTGTCCCACAGAAAATCACAATCCTCCTAATGCACACTGTATCCCATTTGAGATGGAGCACATCAGGCCCGTTATTATATACACGATGTATAATGAAGATCAATGGGGCAATTTATTATAGAGAATACCCATACTCTGTATGTAGCCGATTTCCCTGTTCAGCAGAGGATAATGGCCTGTGTATGTCTCTGATGTTAATTTCAATAATGCTCAATCTATTGGGTACATCTATAAGATGTGGCTACTGTTATGCATCACACAGCGAGTTACTGCTTGTCTCTGCATCAAACGGGCCTATATGCTTCCATGCCCCACTTACGGAGTTGGCAGTGTTTTCCTACATAGGGCGAAGGACATTTGCAGGTGAAGTCTCCATCCAAGTCCCTGCAGGAGCCCCCGTTCAGACAAGGCTGGCCAGCACAATCGTTGATATCTACGCAGAGACAGACCATAACATAAGTCACTTACCATGGTGGTCCTATGTGTGTATTTCTTTAGTCAAATGTTAGCACTTGTCTTGAAAGTATAGGGCCACATTAGAATTGAGTGGGAGAGGTCATGCTTGAGAGAGTAGTGATCTCTCCCGGTTAGTCCCAGTCACACAGAGAATTAGTGTTGTAAGGTTACAGGGTCGCCACCTCTGATTTAACATAAACAGCCAACAAAAAACAAAAAAGAAACATGACAGTTTATTCATAGCTGTAGTCCTTTGTACTGCCTCTAGATGGGACCCTAACTCACTCCATCCAGGTAGACCCGCGCATGAAAGCTGTTGATCAGTGGAAAGCAAAGCCGTGTGACTACACAGTTTTTGTTTGAACATGGCCTAGATATATATAAAACTTCTCAAACCAGGAACATCGCGCACATTTAGTGTCACGTTCAAAGACAACTGCACATGTAATGCGAATTAAGTATGATATGTGATAACGCAAATTTTGGTTAAATTATGGAGGACCCTAAAATGTATACGCTTAGGCTCTATAGAAAATACCATAGATAGAGAATAATAGGCTAATTTCCTCTCTCTCCAGTATGTGGGTGGATATAATGCCATTTATGTATATGCCAGTGTTTGCATAAATAACTGTAGGCCTAAATCTACACAATCAGAAAACTTTCCAAGAGACAACAGTTGAATATAAAAAGTGTCAACTGAAATATGTGAGGTCAACTTTATTTTGGAACATTATATGGCATAAGCCAAATATCCCTAGTCATGAATAATTGATTCATCAATTGCCAAATAAAAATATAGCTCAGTAGTCCGTATCTGGCCAAACCTAGAACGGAAACCACCACTCAACCCACTGGCATCGAGCGTCAATATCAGGCAGTCTCTCAACACATGAAACCTCGAACGGCTTGTTTGAAGGCCAACCCTGGTCGATGCGAGGTCAAGGGCAGTTGGCTGTGCATCATATGATGATCAGCAGGCCTATCAGGGCCCTGGATCTGTAGGGTACTGTGGCCAGAGGGGTTAACAAAAACGGTACTGGCCTGCATGACCACTCATACTTCAAGAGGATCGGACAATGTTGTTGTGTGATGTGCATGATCTAAGCTAGCGCTTTGTTGTGACTCATGCATGATCCAAAAAAAATGTGTGTATGTGTGTGTGAGATGATGGATGGGGGGAAGGGGGGGGACGTTCCTGATTGATTTAACTATTAGCATATAATATCAAACATAAAGCATAAACATATATTAGAAATTCAACAATCTTGAATATTATTGAAAAAGAGAATTAAAATAAAATTCAATCATAAGTGTCACCCTACTTTAAACATGCTTATTGAAAGTATAATGGTGTGGCATTTAGCCTATTGAACACCTCCAAAAATAATAAAGAAAATATAAAGGGTTTCTCATTCATGTTAGAGTCTGGTAGCTGTTTGATGGCAACTCAAAATGGTAGTCCTGACCACCTTCATAACATTCATAATAGAAAAGGAAAGTTGCTGTTAGTTTATTTTAGAGCAGAGCAAATTCCCACAGACTGGGTGTAGCATTAGTGTTTGCTCTTGTCTCCCCACCAATCACAATGTGAAATAACGAAATTACATATTTTTGATCACCGCTGCTGTGGTTGCCATGGTGCTACTACCACAGGGGGTTGCCCCATAACAACACGCATGCCCGACAATGCCGCAAGAGGTTTTTATAAGAAGGCTGAATGAAGTGTATGCGGAGAGCTATAATTTTCTGTGTGGATTTGAGCTGGACACTGGCTGCAACTCAACGAAAGCTTAGAATAGTGAGCTGCCAATGCCACATCCCAACCATACCTGCTTTCTGCGAGGTGAGGTCTGAAATGGAATATATGATGTAATAGAATGGGTTGGTCAAGTAGTGGGTCCCCAAAAGGGGACAATAAGGGGAACATTTAGCTAATAGCTAACAGCTCTGCAAGTTATTCTAGACGAGAACAAAACAACGTCTCCCTTCAACTCCACAGGGTTCTCCCTCAGGAGCTCTGCTCCCCACATTTGAAACACAAAGCCCAGGCTATGACCGCGTTGTGTGGTGCGGTGCGGTCTGCACCACAATCTTTGTATTCCCATTTACAAAGGCATGAAACACTGGATCATATTTTCAGTGCGCGCACAGAACAGGCCGCTCGTGGACTGCTCGTATTCACTGAATATGACACAAAGTGTAATAGCTGACTCCATCTGTACGTACAATTAACGAATTAACAAAATGTAGTTTTCTGAACTAATTAACACTATATACTCAAGTTAGAAACAATGAGAATATAGCAATAATTGAGAATACTTTCACCACATAGCACACAAATTCATCCTAACCCCACATACACGCACTTATATAAACCACCCCTAATTTACAAAACCACCACCCACCACCCCTTTATTAAGCAACTCCTTAACCTCACACTGCTCTATTAGAGCTGCTTGGTCAATATGAATAAGATTACTGTAATCACAGTGCACCAGACCAGAGTATTGATAAAAGTGTTCAGTCCAGCACAGATGGCTATTTCTGTGTCACTGTTTTGGTACAATAGGCAGAGAATAAAAGAAAATGCATAATGACACACACAAGATAGTTTAAATATAAAATCCAGTCGCAAAGAAGACTCCTTTATACATTTAGTCCAACTGCATTTGGAATAACCGTTACAAAAATACATTTGAAATGATTCAAATGAAACAATCCAATTGCCATGTTTCAGGGTTACATTTATTTGGTGTTTATGGTTTTACATGATTAGCAGTCTCGTATGTTGCTAAACATAATCTAAGTGTTAGGGCGGTACTGTAGGTGATCTAATAGCAGGTCTACTGTACCATGTATGCACTCACAGGGATGATATATATAAAAACAAAGTACTGTACTGTGCATTACAGCCCATGGCAAGGACACACACAAACTTCCCTAGGGGGCATGGAGCCCAGTCTGCCCACGTCACCACATCCTGGGAGGGGTGAAAACTCAGGAAAAAAAAACTCAACTACAAGGGAAGAACACCCACTCACACACAAACACACACACACACACACACAAGTGGACAGAAAATGACGACTGCAGTCCACTTCAAAAACCTGGGATTTAAAGACGCAAGGTGATGCAAGTCCTCCCACATTCTTGCATATAGAAATCAGTTCTCTCTCTCACTCTGACTAACAGAACGTGGAGATGGATCGCTCCCTCTCCCTGCCATTCAGCACAATTTTACATGGCAGTTATGCGAGCTACATTCAGGCCTGAGTACTGACTGTGACATTGTCAGGAGGGCACACTTAATTCATCGTTCCGCCTCCGCGGACAGTTTTCCGCCTGGCAACAGCGGCGGCACTGACGTTGTCGGTGCCTAGCGCACACCACTTTCTGTTGGCTAGTTTGACGTGAAGACGGAACCTTGCGCGCATGTGTGCGTGTGTGAGCGGTGTAAGAGAATGACGCCAAGTGCGCTTGTGTACATGTGGGATGCACGGTGCCAAATTGTCTATGTGCAGTAATGTGTTGACACAGTGCTGGAAGCCCTGAATGCTCTGTGTGCGCACATGGACGTACATGAATGTAACACATATAAAAACGGGTAGTCAGTATTTACTGGCTAGAGCTGAATAAAGCCAATCACGGTAAATCTGAAGAAGAAAAAAAGTCCATCTTCAGTGTGTGTGTATTGGATACATTCAGGGTCTTTGCATTCATCTCTATCTGAGTGATGGAAATATGTGTGCGTGGGAGAGCATGTATTTAACTGCATTACAGATTCCAGAGATTGACCGCACACTGCGGCCTTTTAACCAGCTTGCTGCTCTAAAGCTCACAGAACACACAGACACAGACCAACAATTACTGTAGCTGTCTCTTGTGAGACTCACTCCCTGTCACACACTTTTATTATGATAGACATTGAAAGACAATCACACTCCTTACAGAGAGACAGAAAACAGTTCTCTCTCTCTATTCTATTCCTCAATCTACTGTACTAGATCTCTCTCTCTCTCTCTCTCTCTCTCTCTCTCTCTCTCTCTCTCTCTCACACACACACACACACACACAAATGCAGACGCACACACGCACAAATTAGAGCGCACCATTAGCTGTCAAAACGCAGCCATCAATAGCTGTAATTCAGGAGGAAGCTATCACAACCAGTTTAGATATGTGCCTAGACTCTAATGGCCAAATAAATCATTATCTTGGTCAAGAGGCCTTAAAGTAAACTAATTACACTTTCAAATTAAGCAACAGCAGTGTTCTTTGGCAGCGATTACACTACCTTCCACTAGTGTCAGGATTATGATACACTGTGATATGCAGGTAAAGGAATCCAAAGGAAAAAACGTGTCTGAGCAGCTGTGAGTTGAATGAGAGTGACTGTAGAATAAAGCCGGGAATTGTTTTTGTTCTTGTGAAATTAAACTAAAAGATAATGAGTTGATGGGAATATTGTTTCCTGATATGTGGAATTGATACCAATGTGGGTAAACTGATAAAACTCAAAATATAAGTGTGTGTGTGCCTGTGTTGCATTCCTCTGCCCCCGCATGCAGACAAGGGAAGCTCTGGATGTGAGAAGACAAATAAAACACAGCTCTCTCACACAAGCTCCTCATTCATTCTCTCTTTAAGTCTAAAAGATGTCAACAGTTGCCATTACCTTTCTTCCCACTCAAGTCTGCACCTTTGACACCTATAATAGGGCAGACAGGCACACACGGTCAAACGCAGTCAAACACAAATCGCACCCCGGCACTCCACTCCTGCTCAGTTAGTTCCATTGCAAACATTTGGCAACCATTTGTGATCCAGAGCCATGTAAAGAGAGAGTCGCGTCATCTCCGTTCACTCCAATTGTTTCACAGCAACGGAGCCTCAAAATAGTTCCCGGAAGTTACTAATAATACTAAAAGTACCATATAAATTCTGTTTAAAATTTAAATCGGTGCATTTATTGACTACTATTTACCCAAAAAAGTTATAAATCTGTATATATATATTCAAATTACCCACCAAGCACTTTCTGGAACTATTTTGCCATAGGTTTTGCCTCTTCATGAACCATGTGACCGTTGAAAATGTCAAACTTCCGATGGCGTAACTCTGTTCTTTCCATGGCTCTGCTGTGATCCTGCTGCTTTTCTTTTGCAAACAGTGGCCATCTGTCTCAGTGTACAGGGCTCAGGGTGTCTGGAGGAGCCGAGCACATGGTCGTAGGGTTCCCCCTTCCCTCCCCAGGACCCTGATTGATTTAACATGGTGGACCGGGTGTGAGGCTTCAATAAGGACAACATCTGTCTCTCCAGTACTACTGTATGGCAGCTACTGGGACACTTTGGAGCAGCTGTCTCAACAGCGGGGCTCTGGAGGACTGCCATGAATTGGTGTCCTGCGTTTTTATACATGTACATTTAAGTTTCCACGGCTAACATTGGGGCCAATGACAAGATGAACAAATCATAATGGAAATTCATAATGGAATTGGTATGGAACTTTCATAAAGAAAAAGAAAAACAGCAAAAATGTGCGGTCAAATAAATGTTCTTTATCAAAGGATATGTTGATTAAAATAAACAACATCAAAATGTAGGAATATTTGTTCTTATAATACACTGAAAACATATTGTGGTTAAAATCCCTGCTTATAACATGTGTGGACTAGCAATAGCACAGTAAACAAGTGAACTCCTGGTTGCCTCTATCGGACAAGAGGAGCAGACTGGTGAAGCCTTACTGTTCTGGCAGTGGACACCGTCAAATCCCTCCTGGCACTTGCAGACATACTCGGTGAAGACGTCCCCTCGACGGGAGTTGGTGTTTTCCTCGCACACGGCGTCGTTCTCGCACGGGTTGGGGTTGCACGGGCCTTAAGGAACACAGGTTGTCATGGATGCAGTCAAGACGTTCACATAAAGTTCATGGCCTTTAGTCAATCAATTGCTTGTTGCTTTTTTATTTTTTATAGTTTATAAAGGAAAACGTATGAACAGACTGTGCAGATGAATCTCAAATCATCTGTTCCTGCTAGACTGAAATAAATAGTCATGCTAATTAAGATGTCCTTGTCAAGCAAGCTTCTATTTGATCCTATGGGCATTAACGTGTTTGTTTAGTTAACTTCTATACACGGTTTTATTGTGACTTTTGAATAAGGCGGTGGTGAAAGAGGCGGGTGGAGATGTTGTTGTTGTTGTTTGTATTCACGTGTCAATCTTAGCTACAACGAGTTAGTCTACTTCTCACAGGTTTTCTGACCAGAGACATGTTATCTCGAATAAGTAACAGACCAGATTTACCTGTTTCAGTTTCATTGCAGGATTCCCCCGTGAAGCCATCAGGGCAAATGCAGATGAACGGAGCTCCCACCTCGTTCACACAGGTGCCGCCGTTATGGCACACACAGTCACCTGGGAAAACGTTCACAGACAAAACACTGCCTATCATATACAGGCATGAGACTCTGTAAGTAGTTCTCACGGTTATAGTCGTCCATTTTGAGATAGCACTAGCATGCTAAGTCAATCATGTTAACTTGTATTATTTACAGCCTGTGGCAGTTAATTACTGGTCTATAGTAAGAAAAGGTGTTTGTATATTAGCAGTCTAAGATACTGCACAAAACAATGATTATAAAACCTCACTTAAATGTGTAAACACAAATTACCGTGGCCAAGTCAATTCAAATATTATTTGTGTATGCGTGGGTAAGGGGGGGGGGGGGGGGGGGG
>JAODUH010035755.1:13744-26554 GCA_027564835.1 Typhlichthys subterraneus
TATGGATGTTGGCGTCCCAGTGTAATTCAGACAGACAGGAAGTCGTACATTAAGAGATGCACACTAAATACATTCCTAATTGTTTGGGATTCTTCTCATAATTTCCTGGCCCAGTTCCCAGTCTGTATAAGCCTAGAGGAAGAAAACTGGTCTGGAGAAGCCTGATCAGGTTTTATACAGCAACCAACTGTCAAATCAAGTTTTCCCCACCCAGAGAGGTCAGGCAGATTGCTCCACAATAGCATTAAAGTGCCACTGGCAGGATATTAGGCTCCCATGCATAATGGAAAAAAACACGTGTACAACCTGTATATAAACTGCTGAATATGGGCAGAGTAATCTGGAACAGCTGAGCCAAAAGGTAAAGAAACAATAAACAAAAGATACTAGATGCTTCCACTAGCTTCATGTGCCACCTTTGCCAGCACGAGAGAGAGTGGACAAACAAATAAACGCATATTAATGTTTTGTAAGTCATATTGTGGTAATATTTAAAATAAAATAAAATTAGCATATACCAATTGATTGATTAACAAAATGGTTCTTCTGCAATTAGGATATATATATAAATGTACTGTAACAGTTAAATAAAATAGGTCTACATTTTGTTTATTGCTTCAAAAATTAACTGTAGATTTACAGTCATGTTTCTGACATTAATTAATTAAAGACACAGGGTGTGTGGCAGAAAGCTTGAGTCGGTTAGCATCAATGCCAAGTTAAATATTGTGATTGGGATAATTGTCAACCAACTAGCCGTTTGCGCCAAATGTGAGATTAGCGCTTTACAGTAATGTCTGTCACGCTGTCTCAACAGAAAAACAATGATGAATTTGTTCTTTAAAATGCGGAATTCCATCCCTGTTAAACATAAACAGACTAAAAGGTGTGTTTTGGGAAAGCTACGTTAAGAAAAAGGGAGGCGTTATTTTTGCTTGGAGGTGTAATTCTCTCAGGCCATTTGGGTTCCCCACAAAGCCACAGTTGAAAACAGTTTGATTACACAACAATGGTCCTGCATCTCCCTGCATCTTCTCCTCTACCTCTATAAAAAGTGAAATAAACTAAATAGATTTAACTAGCACAATGCAACTACACTAACAAACACACTTGAAAAGCCCTGCATTACTTGAAGAGAGTGACATCCATTTCCCTAACATCCTGTGTAACCGTTTTATTCATTGAGTTGCATTTCTCAGAGACGTGGTGTTATCAGAGCTCTTGCCAGTATCAGTGCGTTTCTCACGTCTCCTGGGACTGTTAGGCAACAGCCTTGTTGGCTGGCACCAACAACACATCCTTATCCAAGACACTGCCTGTTTATCTTTAGGCAGGAACTCAAACTCCCTCTTCCTATGGTAGTAGACAGTTCACTTCAGGGAATGACCTTCCTTGCCAGGAGCAAGCTTTTAGACGGAATGCTAAAACCCATGCAGGGTGGTTAGAGACATCAGAGAGAGAATCAGACCAGTTTACAGACCAGATCAGTGTACACTTTCCCAGTATTCTGCTGTAGTGAGGTGATAAGTCAGCTGTAAGCTTGCACGAGTTCCCGTGAGGAAACGAGACTGTTGACTCATTAGTTAATACTTCAAGCGGGAGACAATGGTCAAACCACCAAGTGCATCCTTGAACATCTCTTAACGCTTCTGTTGGAAGTGCATAATCAGTATCTTTTTACCCAAAAAGAGTTCCTCTTTTGTTGGCGGGGATGCCTTTTTTTTTTTCTATAGGTACATTTTACAATTTTATTTCAAATTTAAAGTTAAAAAAGGACAAATCTGTGGCTTTAGTTTTGATAGTTTATTTAAAAACAAAACTTAGTTGTATTTACTTTTTTAGATTACTTTAAAACAAATGTTGAATTACTTTAACCTCACATTTTATATTGTCCTGCAAAGCTTGAATGCCAAGCATTACATATACTCTATTAATATGTACTGGAGCCATAAAATAAACATTCTTATTGTGAATTTAGTTCAACCACTAATTCTAGAAGCGAAGCCAATTCATCTTGTCTGTTTTGATTAAGGTTATGTCATTCAGAGTAACACATTCTCACTTATATTCCCAACACAGTCATATGGAGATAAGTGGAGCTGTGTTAGTTGGGGCCAAGCCATTACCAGAGGACATTGTGCAAATCTCCTTCCCGGTGAGTCATGGTGCATATTTTTCCCATGATGCATTGGCAGAGGAATGGTACCAAATGCCTAAGAAAGGACATACTCAAACTGCTACCCAAAAATGATTCAGTCCCTGACCTGAGCCTGCCTGTGCTTTCTCAAAAATGTTTTTTTTAAATACAGGGTTCAAATAAAAAGGCCTACGACTTAAAATTCTTAATTAGAAATAATACGTATAAATTACAATTAAGTAAGACTTTCGGTTGGCACCAAAGTGTTTCTGGAAAACTGTCCGCCACCTCAAGAGGGGGAAGTGGGGAACAATCCAAGCTGTGTACAGCAAGGATGGGTCACTGTTGACCTCAACTGAGGAGGTTATTGGGCGGTGGAAGGAACACTTTGAGGAACAGTAAGCTAACAAAATGCAAGGAGATATTTGGTAAATTTGACAAAAGTAATTTTAGCTTACATTTAGTTTAAAATAGCTGACTATACCTTTAAAATACATTAGGTTAGTCTATTGGTAGCCAGGACAAGACCTTCAATATTAGACTCCACGGACGACTTTCTGCACAGTACAGGGTTTTGGCATGAGAGTAAAGGGGAAACCATCATGGCACCCGCCACATGCAAGACAGGGCAGACTAGCACAGCTAAGTCGCTTGTGGGAGGCCCATGGATGAGGATTCTCTCTATAATCATCTGTTGCTGTTTCTGAGAGGATCGACCTGCACTTTAGGTCACCAGACTGGCCCTCTGATCGCATTAGTGTTCAGGTGGATGGATAACCAGAGGGATAACAACACACGCTGAACAAATGACAAAACAAACAAATGTGTATGAAGCAGACATTCATGTGACTTCTAGAAGTAGAGCATTTGAGGCCGGCACAGCGGGGATGAGAGCAGCAGAAAGCCATTTTAGGCATGGGGGGTTGTGCCCTGCTTTTTAGGATCACCTGGCAGATGGGCAAAACTCACCGAAATAACACGTAACAAACCGTAATAACAATGCACGGCCAATATGAAACTGTAAAAAAAAAACATCAATAACAACAAAATAAATATCTGTGTTCAAAACCTACCTTTATTTAAAAGAAAAATAACTACATTAAAAATAATAACTGTAAAAGGTGGAGCGTCCGAGAACATGCTGCCTTCTGCTCCGTCATGCACACGCCGTTAGCCGCTGTGACGTGTAGCCTGGCAGGCTGCCTAGTGCAGGGACTCTGTGTTCCAAAGACGCACGCACACACGCACACGCACGCATGCCTGCACACATTCAAGTGATAGCATAGCTCAGACATCTGACATGAGGAGAAGGGCTCGACCGTCATACAGTATGCCACACTTGGCATTTCAAACACACACACACACACACACTGCAGAAGTACAACAATAATACGTAATAAAAAATCTCATTTTCTGATACATGAAGAATTCTTTGAAAACAGCTTCACCATGAAGCTTCACGTGTGGCTGGTCTGTCTGTCTCTATGACTACGGTGCACTGGGAGCAGATGTGTATGTCAATCTGAACATTTACGGCCAGCGGTTTCCATGACAAACACCGTTTCATATACTGAGTCTGCGGCGGTGTAGACCAACTACCGGTCAGCTATCAGGGCTCCAGCTGCAGGTGAGCTCTGTGTAACATACAGTATGAGCTCTGCTACACACCAACAACACAGCCATCTGCCACCGCTCCCCCCCACCCCCACCCCTTCCCCACCAAAACAAAAAAGCAGCTAAAAATACAAACAGGCATGTCAACAAGACTACTCTCCCAGGCAACTGAAATTGAGCCTGTAATATTAGAATGTGTACCAATAAAGTTCAATATCATAATAAACATAAACTACGACTACAATGGAGGAGCTGCCATGACTATTTTTATACAGTCACCAGTCATCCATACATCACCAGCGTAGCCATGTAGTTGACACCTACGTTGTTACCACAGCAACTCATGCAGATAACATGTTGCTGATGTCTGGAGGACACACACATTTGATTTGATCCCTTGCAAATAGATAGATTGATAATTTATTTATACCCAAAGGGAGATTAATCAGTAAAGCCTTTTGTGGATTAAATACATTTAGCAACTTTCGATTACTTTTAGATTATGTCACGCTTAAACATTATTCTTTGAAATCCCATACAAAGCAATTTACTGTGTCGGTAGTGCCAAATCTTTTATTTTTGTGACTGTTTATCTTGCTCAGGGGATCAGATTAAAGTAGGACTTCATTTTGATTATTGATTGACATTAATGACAGGTTAATAAGGGAACGGCACTACCGTTAATAAGGGAAGGGAGCTGTAATGGATTACAGCTACTGTTAAATTGTAATAAATTACAAGTAACTAATCGTTAACAAGTAACTGATTACATGTAATCAGTTACTTCCCACCCTGCTTCCCTGCAGTGTAAACACAACCTAAGAGACTGATTTCACCAGCACAAGCCATGCTAATGTATTTCTTGGCTGGACATTTAAGATCACGGGACGATGTGTAAAATATTCAACACAGCAGATTGGAAAGTGGGATGTCAGACACTAATAGAGGGCCTAAATTAGCAGCTAGTCCATATTGTGATGAAACATTGATCAAGGAAGGCGTCTTCAAACTGCCAGCACCCCAGGCAGTTGGAGTTGGCAGCAGGAGACTTAATGACGTGATGGAGGCTAAACGAGACAGCGACATAGAGGAGAACCCATACTGACATTGTCAGCACCCTCGCAGGTGGGGAGAACAATTCTTTCAGTCTTGTACAATTACAAAAATTATATACTCTACATAAGCAGTGCATCCCCCCCCCCCCCCTCTCTCTCTCTTTTGCACAACCCTAAGCCACTGGCCCTTGCTATATTTAGCCCTCATTCGCTCAGCTGCCCTAAGCAGTTGTGTTGTTGTGAGAAAAGACTACATCAGCCCTGACGCTGCTTTCCACTTATTTCCCCTTTAGCAGCTAACTGCAGAGAAAAGTGTCTTACAACCTGCTGCATGAGTGTTATCTTTCCACAAAGTGCAAAGGAGCATTCCCCACGCAGCTTATTTCCTGCAATGTTAACAGTTTGTAAGTGAAAGAATGACCAGCAAGACTTTCTTCCCCTCATGCAGCTACAGTGTGAAAAGTATGAATGCCAGTTTTAAGTTGCTACTGGTGGGACAAAGTTCAATAGTTCATATTCATGATTTTTGCTTAAATTAAAAATTACTGACAATGCAGCCACACCCATTCTCCATGATTAAACTGACAGGATAAACCAGGAAGCTAAAGGCCTTGTGGAAGTGAACGTGTATAGAAATTAGTTAAATTGATTTCATGATGTGGTTTGCATGGTCTATGACAATATAAATAAACATGGTGATTTATTATTCATAATTGAATGAGGATCTGAGTTTATATAAAAGCAATTTCATATTTATGTTAGAGACTCATAACTATATTTAGCAACACAAACTCTTTCCAGTTATTGATAATATGTTGTTTAGTGTTGCTGATAATTGGCTCATGCACAGTCAGTCTGTTTGGCAACTTTTATTTATGCCTAGTTTAAAATTATCATAGACTTCCATATCGTGCTCTGCTATTTATACCCTTTAAATAATCTGCCATACACAATACAATTCACTAAATTAAATACGGTATACACCACCACAAGTATACCCTCGTTCTTTATATAGGCCTAAAGAATATGAAGGAGAATTTGACCTTTTGTCAATATTATAAAGGCATAGTTCATAAGCACACATGTAATCAAAGAAAAAGTGCCAAAAGCATGGAAGATATAGATGGTCAAGTTAAGGATAATTACCACATACAGGTCTACAGTATACAGTAGCCTATGTTCCGTGCATCTTCAGAAGGGCGCTTTGGGCTGAATTCCCAAGTAGCCTAAATACGACATTCTGTCACTGTCACAGAGATAGGCGCGTTTTGGTTCGCCAGCACTTATTTTAAAATTAGGGTTCCATTTTACTGTTTTTATTTTGTGCGCTGTTAACACTCATTCATTCCAGATCAAAATACCAACAACCGTAGGATACAATTCACACACGCATAATAGGATACCCTTCCAATGAGGTCTTGTTGCAGATCTTTATCCTGTAGTACTCATCATGAAATAGTGCGACTGACGAGTGACAGTTATGGTAACAGCCATGTTGGAATATATATTTAGCCTACAACAGTGTATTCAAATGTAATTAACAAGGATAAACAACTCCAGCGCAAGTAATCAGCAAGCCACACAATAAAATAGTCTTCAAACAACTCACGCACACGCAGGCAGAACGAGGTGAACGCCTAGTCGGGACAACCTACGAAAACTGTAAACAATAAAAATAGTAAATAAAAACATTAAAAGCGCAACTTACCACTTACAGTGGAAATACCACTGTACATCAGCAGGGACGCAATAAGCGACATAGAAAGTGAAGAAAGCACGCGTTCCTTCATTTCTGACGATAGCTCAGTAGTTTAAAAATATTCTAATACAGGACACACCGCGCGGCTCAGGACCTATATGCTCAGGACAGTGGCAGTTTTGTTGTTGCTGCGTCTGTATGCATTTGTCAGAAAGCATTCGTAGAGCTGTAACGCGTGTATCTCTCAAGTCTCATCCAATGACACGCTGATGTTTAATTGTAACCCGCCCATCGCTGAGAGTGATTAGGAAGGCGAATCACAGCAGTAAAACAGGCGTATAGGCGGCTATCAAGGTGTTACAGTCAACTATAGATTGCATATGGGATCAACACCATCTTTTTTTAACGTGTGCCCATTTTATTTAACATTATTAGCTGTTACTATGACATTATGGATAGCCTAATTACACAGTGGCCTATTTTAGCATTTCAGACATTGTTGTGGCCTATATAACATTCTCTATAACATTATACAATTCTACAATAAACCTACAATATCTTAAGCCTGGTGATGCTCATGTCTATTCGTATATCTCTGGGAAAATTCACCATCTTCCTGCCATGCATGAAATTCTCTTCTGAAATGCAAATTAGGGTTAGCAGTTCATTGTGGTGTGTAGGCGTTTTTTCATGCCTTGATTCAACATAGGTTCAAAGTTGATTTGCCTCTCAAAAGAAGTCAAATACATATTCTAATATGTGTTAAAAATAATACTTTCTTACATTTCATTAAATTTTTACAAATAAAATAGTGGAAAGCTACACATAACCTACGTCCATAATTTATTTAGGTTTAGACCAACACCAATATTCCCAGATCCACACAATTTGATTGGCAACATGAAATACAGTATTACCGCTATAAACTACTGTAAATTACATTACCACAAAACCAGAAAGAAATACAAAAGAAAGATTACACTTTGAGAATCCAAAAAATTATAGATAAAAGAGATTTTGCTCATCTCAGGAACGGAAACCCTTAAAAAAAAGTTGGATTCCTCAGATGTGATGTGATGTGATGTGATGTGATGTGATAACAGGCATGTATTTCCACTCATAGGGACACCAAGTGGTGCAGTGGTAGAGAGGGGCGATAGGTGATCAAGAACTTGCTGGATCAAACCTTGCTAACTCCTCACCAAGTATCGAGGTGTCCTTGAGCAAGACACCTATCCTAACTGCTTCCAGTGGTCAGGTGTCTCCTTGCATGGATGACATTGCCATCGGTGTATGAATGGGTGAATGCGAGGCAAATAATGTAAAGCACTATATACAGTAAATGCAGTCCATTCATCCATTTCATGGCTATCAGCAGATCAAGATGGTGGTATTTTCACAGGAATCAAAGAGGTTGTAAGTCTAACACCTAATCAGATGAGACGGGATACTAAAAATAACTTCTTTCATATGGCAGATAGGCAATTGTTTCCTTAATAAGGAGTTAGCCTGAGGCACTGCAATTTTATCTGCCAAAACCCATTTAAATCTGAGAAACCTTCGCAAATAAATACATGAATACAGTGCAGGCCTACCAGACATTAATAAACACTGTAGTCTACAACCTTAGTTTTTCTGTTATTCATTATATCTAGTAACACACAATAAAGTAAGCTGCATGGAAGCATGTTCATGTTTTAACCAGTTGTTTAAATTGAAACACTCTCTAAGGATACATTTTACTTGAACTTCTCCTATACTGAACATTAAAGGTCCTATATATGTCCAGCATAAATAGCAGCATAAAGCTATTTTCTATATCAATATAGTGGAGTAATGGTAATCATAAGAAGTGAATGACATCACACACCTTCTGTTTATGTTTAAGTACTCCGAGCTCCTCTGTTTATTGAATTCATAGCCGGTCATCACCTGCATGTCAGTGTGTGTGTGCGTGCATGTGTGTATACGTGTGTGTGTGTGTGTGTGTGTGTGTGTGTGTGTGTGCGTGTGCGTGTGCGTGTGGCCCACTAAGCATTTGTTATGGTCTGTGCATGTGTGTGACATCTACTGGCAGAAAACAACACGAGAGCCTCATGAAAACAAGTCAGCCTTTTGTATTAATATTTAGGTTATTAATTTATTGGATTCTTAGGGATGGATGTTGTATTTAAGACATGACTATAGTATAGGCTACTCCTGTCTGGGAAAACCAGCAGCAAATGTTTCATAATTTTATCCCATAGTTTACCACCATCTTGGCAAAGTCTGTAATATATCTTTAATGAATATGCTATGCACATGCTATGCAGCCCAGTGGGCATCAATATGGGGCTATTTTCTCCACTATTACGTGTCACTTTATGAGTCTCCTTTTGGTATAGAGCCAGCTTCTAAGCTTGTACAGTATGTTCTGTTTTTTACTTTAGCCTACTGTCTCCATCTTATTTCATATTGCACCTTGGTATGTGAACAACATTTTGTTCAGTTTAACATAAAAATTAATGGCCATGGTGACACACCATAAGGTACAGTTCCTGCCGCTAAGTCTATCAAACAATAGTCTGCAGAAGTAAGTTACACACAGGCTACAGAAATGTCCCAAAACACTGATGTTCTTGCCCGTATTTCACTCTGAGAGAAGGAGCATAGAGCCCTGCTATCATTGTGTGTGATCAAATGCCTTGGTTGAGAAAGAGGTGTAGGCCTAAGCGCAAGTTAGCATCACCGATCAGGTGATGATGCTGGACAACAGTCACAATGGTATTATGACTGCACAATGCTGTTCTATGACGTTCTCATTTCTTCAAAACTCTTTTTTTTTCATGACTATGATGTTAGTAATTCCATAATGATAGATTAATACCAGCCGTATGCATTAGAATCGCAGGCTTCGGTGAAAAGGAAGCCTGTGATTCTAACCCTACAGCTAAACACATGTTTAACTAGCCTACTTTAAAACTTTTAATGTATTATCATTAGCCTAATTAGTTCCAAACAGAAAATGTATCCTTACAACTTCCTATTGACCGCTGTTGGGCATAGCCTCCCTTGGTCCCAAGATACAATTTTCAGTTATTTTTATGTGGATATGAAGGCTAAGGCTCTACTCACTTGTTTCTGGAAGACAGAAGTGAAAGTTAACTTAAAGCTATCAGGCATTTTGTTTTCAATCAATCAGTGGCATTTTGGCCTATGTAAAAATAGGCATAGGCCCAAGTAGACTCCCTAACAAGATCCAGGCTAATTTAGTTCAGTAAACCAACTGTTACATTTTGAAAACCATTTTAACTGATAGGCCAGTTTCCTTGAAATTCCTTTTGATCAGGAATGTGGAATGCAATAGAAAGTGTAGACACCAGACTGAGCCAAAGGCCAAACATACTGTATTCTTTCTCACGAAGGCCGCTACAGGCTACGGGATATGGGATAGCTCGGGGTGCCCAAAAATGACTTACTGATAAAAACTGTCCGTAGACGGACAGACAAAAGCAGTAGACGACGACGTATAGTAACGTGATGCAGCTTTAACAATCTGCCGTCCGCGGAGTATGCGTGATCACATTTCATCAGCAAGTCACTTTTGGCCACGGCTGCGACACATAGGTGACACGTCTGTCCATGATCCCAATCTATTGTTATTGTCTATAAAATGTTAAAGCTTGCGAAATGGCGCCACTTAGTGGCAACCAACACATAAGTGGAACTGGAACACATCGCCAAGACGGGAAACTGATTTAGGCTTTAGTAATATAAACCTAGGTTACATTCATATGAAAACTGCATTAAAAACAAACACAAATTGATAATCTTAGTCTTAGTGTGTTATCGTATTTTACAGTGACCACCATAGCCTAATTGTTGTTGTTAGTGTAGGCTCAGAAAGGCAATTCGTCTAAGGCAGGTGTCTGCAAACTTTACTATCAAGAGAGTCACATTAAAACATAAAACATTATTATTATTCGTTTTTTGTGTGTGTGTTTTTTTTTGTGCCTTTTAATGCAGATAATTAGCTTAAATAAAAATTTGTCAACATCAACATAGGCCTATTGTAGGCCTAAATGAGAATAAATTTACTGTTTACAGAAGGATGAGCCATCATGAGACATCATGAGCCATACAGATCAACACTGACAATTTGTGATTAATAATCGTTTTCCTGGCAGGCATCTATCTACAAAGGGGCGTGGCAAATAATATATGCTGTATAGTTTTCTGAATTCTGTTTTATAATAAATACGTATCTAGAATAAATTTAAATATATTTTGTTCTGTTGTTTTTTGTTCTTCCTAATCCACCTATATGCTGAGGACCCCCTGGCGCCGCCTGGCGGCCCCCACTTTGAATACCACTGACCTACGAATAGCTGTCATATTGAGTTTGATAAAGCTAATAGGCATAATACAGATAAACTAACAACGTAGGATATGAAGGTGCGGTCAGATGGCCCATGTGTCACTAATGTCATGCAGCAGCAGAAAACAGTTTCGCCCAGTTTCGTCCAATGGAAAGCGCTGTATGTTAATTCTCGTTAGTTCATTTGATACCAGAGCCGTTCGTTTAGTTTACTTTGGTTACTCCGTTGGTTAGCACTGATCCCAGCTGTAAACATAGGCGTTGCAGACAGAGCATACCAACAACCAAATGGACTGTTACCGACAAGATTGATCAGTATCGTAAAGACAAATAATGGTAGGCTATAACCGCCGTATGTGTGAATGTAAATGTATGTATCTTCCTTACTTCCTATGTTGTTAACAGTACCTGTAGACTACACTATTCAGATAGTTCCGGACAGTTGCACTAGCCATTGTGCAACTAATGTTATGCAACAACATAGCCTATTGAAACATCGGATTTCATTATTAGTTCTTTTTTTATCATTCGTTTTTTAAAATGATCCCAGCATAAGAGGCCTAATTTAGTGAGCAATCGAAATTACACTAGTTGCGGTGAAGAGGCAGGCCATGGGCTACTGTAGTAGAGTTTTGTGTCTTGCTCAAACTTGTCTAAAGTTAGGCCCTCGTGTGGAATTTAACTAAAAAACCATGTCCAAGGCTTATTGGCCATTCTGTTATTCCCTCCCTCCCTTCATTCTTCATTCCATATATTCTACCCTGATTCTACCTTGTACCCTCCTGATTCTACCTTGTAACACACCCTCTTCATACATATATATGCAGTCTCAGGCTATATGTTTTGAATTATTATTTTTCTCTGTAGTCCTATTTAACAAACGTACAGATAGTTACTGTGTAATTTAGTATTGTATTAAGTGTTTTGTATGTTTTTCAGCACTGAGCGTTGTCACGTTTAGGACCAAGCCTTTCCAAGAAGGCAGTTTTAACTATTAAACTATTAAAGTGACAAAGTAAGTTTGTAACAATGGCCGCACCACTGTGAAATAGCTTAATATTTAAATCTACAGTATATACAGCCATATTGCATAACCCCCCTTAATTTGTTCTGTTTCTAACCATACAGTAAGTCATCTCCCTGTTGGTCTACGATGGCCACCATTGGTGAGAGCGATGTCCACACTATTGGCTCTGAGCTGCCAGCTATGTTTGATGGCATGAAGCTAGCAGCAATAGCCACAGCGCTCTATATTATCGTCCGCTGTCTCAACCTAAAGAGTGCCACCGCACCCCCAGATGTGACTTATCAGGACACCCCGCTCAACCGCTATGTGCTCAAGTCATGCCTCATGCTGTCTAAAGAGTAGGTGTCAAAGCTGCATTATCAGAGCTTTTCTTATGTTTTGCTGCTCTCTGTCATTTGAGACACCGTTGATTTGGCCTACACCTTTTTGTTCGATGTTGTGATCTGGTCTCGGGTGTGACGTTTGTGTGGGAAAGCTCAGGTAGGCTTAGTGACGTCTTTTTATGTCCTCCAAAGATGATAGGTAGCCCTATAAAATCATAAAATCGCTAACATTAGTCCATATTGCAAGTAAACTTTTTTTGGGTTATATATTGCCTTTAATCACATTACAGTCTGAAAGCGCTTTACAGGCCCAAATTTCACATGGAAACAAACAACCCTCCCTTAACCTGCTCTGTCACACATTTGTATCAGGCTCGAGGCATTTTGCTTTCTCAGTATTTAGGCAAATCTTTCCATATGAACTGAACAGTTGAAGTTTGTTGCCATCACATCATTGACAGGGCACATGTTCGCGATTCATGAACGTGTGCAGCTCTGGACCGTGCAAATGTACATAGGCACACCCAAAGGCAGGCTAATATAAGTACTATATATGCATACATAGACAGAAATACTGTAGACGTACACAAATAAAAAG